>JAJEJO010001859.1:205712-218940 GCA_020662805.1 Glaucomys volans
TTTTGTTTTGTTTTGTTTTGTTTTGTTTTGTTTTGTTTTGTTTTGTTTTGTTGTTGTTGGTACTGGGGACTGAATCCAAAAGCACTTTATCACTGAGCTGCATCCCCAGACCTTTTTTAAAATTTGAGACAGGGTCTTGCTAAATTCTCGAGACTGAACTCAAACTTTCCATCCTCCTGCCGCAGCCTCCCTAGGAGCTGGGATTGCTGGCATGTGCCACCCTGCCTAACTGTACTGTGGTATTCTTACCTTATCACATGGTGGACAGGGAGCAGGAGATCTTTGAGATATCTTTTGTAAGGTCAATATTCTTACTCATGAGGGCTCTGGTCTCATGATTTTATCATCTCCCAAATATGCCAACCCTAATGCCATCCTGTTGGGAGTCAGATTTCAAAATGTGAGCTTACGGGAGACACAGATATTCAGTGCATGTTAAGCCTAAGTGCATGCTTAGGTCTAAACTTGTGTAGATGATTCCATTGCTTTCATGTTCTGCTTCTATTTCACCTCAATTTTCTAAATATATTTTATATTGAATTTGTTGTTAATGATCAGTTATAAAAATAACTGCATACCCTATGACCATCACTTAAAACTAACTCTATGCATCCTGACCCCTTGGTTCAATTTCATTAAAAAACATAATTTGCAAAAACAAATCTAGCTGAAATTAATAGTACAGACATAGTACTTTCTTAAAGATTCCATATATCTAAAGTTTATAAAAGTGCTACTGCACGCCAAGCAATATGGCTCAAACAACCATGACAGACTGTTTGAAATTTTTTCAGTAATCATGAGTGATCTAACTGGTCTTAACTAGCAGTAAGTAATAAATAAATAAAAGTTTTTAACTCCTCCCCTTCTTAAATGCTTTTCTTCTCCTCATAGCAGCAGAAACACCCCAGAACAAATAAATCCTAGTTATTGTTTAGTATTATTGAATTAAAAAGCATATGTCTTGAACAAAAGGAAAAATTGTCCCCATGTAATATGCTCTAGTCTCTGAGTCTTAAGTCTTGTTTGAGAGTGTCTGCCTGAATCAAAAAGCTTCAAAACCTGGTCATTGCAAATCCTGATATGTAAAAGAAAGGGTGCTTCATTATCAGGTCCATTTATATATTATAAAATGGATATTTTTATATTTTATATATACAAGCTGAGTCCATTTTTATATTTTTAAAGGTTCATTTCCTGGCACCAATAACATTGATCCTGCTTCAGTAATCTGGGATTTTAGCCTAAAAATCTGCATATTTAATAAATAGAATGATAATTCTGATGCAATCGGTCCAAGAGCCCATCAATATTTTGTCCTGAGCACTCTTCCTCTAATACCCTGAATACCTTTGTACACAAGTTCTACTGGTGGAAAAATTTTACTAACAATTCTTTGTTAAACTCACCATAGTTCATGACTGTGCTATCCTTGTTCACTGCCCAGCATGTAAATCTGTCTCGTATCAATTACACAGCACTATTTCCACCCTATCCTCTGTATACTTCCTCCAGTTATTAACACCAATTTATTTATTTGTGACATATTTCTTCATTTGTCTCTGCTTTATCTATAATTTGGATGGAGAAACAATTAAAGATATTAAATAGACCAATGGAAATAAATAATTATTCCATGACCCTTCCCTAAAAAGGTCATTTCTCCAGCAGCCATATTAAAAGGAAGCTGGACATTCTCAACACTCTGCACCCCTTATGTACAGTATACTCTTTCCTAGTTATCAATTGTCCTTCATTAATTTAGCATCATATTTTCTATCACTCCAAGTATTGCACTAATTCTGATTGATTCAGCAACTGTGAAAGTTCAGCTTAGCAATCCATCATCTCAACTTTTAGACATCAAGAAATCTTCATTTCAAGTGAATTTTGCTTTTTCTCTGATTCTGCTATATTCAACCATTTCCGTGAATCTAAAGTAGCCTTTCCAAACTCTGGTTTTTCTGACATACTGAATAGCACCTAATCTATTCATGTATTCATTAATGTCTTCAGATCTTTCACAGAAACCCTAAATGTGTTCATTTACCTCCTTGAATGTCTACCTCTATCTCTCCTTACCATTCCCTTCCCATCAATCTCATCTCATATACCCATCAATCACTCTTCATTACACATATCCTTTATTGGTGGTTGTTGTCTTTTAATGTGTTCCTCTTTTTCCCTTTCCCCCTGTTTATTTTTGTAGGCTAAATTTCTTTCCTGGCTGTGGTGGGAAGAGCAGGATTATCTGAAAATGACTGTGGGAACCTGATTTTATTTCCTGTGCAGTGAAACCCCTTGTGCTAGAGATTCCTCTGTTCTCAACCTGAAGGATTAAATCCTCATTTAGCTCCTCAGACTGATGACTGCCTTCTGTGAGCAGATTGATGAAAACTCTTCATTAGGCTCAAGATAGCATGTCCTGGGCACTTTGATTTTGTTAAGCACTGGTACAAAATCCATGTTATCTGGATCCTAATCTCCTTATTTCCCACCAAAAAAGTATATTCATATAGTGGGTACAGTTTTCAGTCACAGGGAAGAATGAATCATTTCTTGAATCATGAACTCTAGGGCCTTTGAAATACTCCCTTCTCTTTCTCCCCCATCATCCCCATCCCCCCCACCCCCTCCCCACAGGGGCATACCTGTGCCTCTGCATTTGCCTATCTTGGGTGTGCAGACCACAGCAACACAAGTCATACTCTCTCATGGTCATCAGCAGGGCACAGGGAAACTCCTCTCTTCCTTTCCTTTTTTATATCTTAACAAACAAAAAGGTGATTGTATGTAAATGTGGGTTACATTGTTGTTGAATACTGTTGACATTTCAGTGTGCAAGGAAGATTTGTGAGGCAGAAGTATTTAGTTGAGATAAAAGATAAATCAATTACATGGTCAAATTCTTTATTCAGATGGCCTGAAGTTGATAGAATCTTGAATAACAAAATGCTCTTTTCTAGTGAGTTGAATATCAATTTGTTTACTTTTCTTGATTCCAGACATGCTTGCAGATTGGACATTGTTTGCAACACTTGCACATAACCATTAATTAAGCAATTAAAATTTTTCTAAAGTTTGCTCATGTGCAGGTAAAGTCAAAATGTATATGAAGCATCCTACTGATTGCTACATTGTTGCTTTGTGGATAAAAAATTACATTTTGAGTAGTTCTATTTTAATAAAGATATTTAATAAAAAATAAATTTTTGAAAATAGTAGAATTTAATTTTCAGCTTCACTTAATAATTTTAACTGAGTGCTAGTGATATAGCTCAGTGGCAGAGTGCTTGCCTTCTATGCACACGTGTGTGTTTTTAAATAATTTTAACTGAAACTTTCCATATAATTATAAAATTTATATTTTTTCTAAGAACAAATCAATTTAAATATTTTAATATTTACATGACTTGCATTCCCAATAAAATACAGCCAAATATTATAATTCAGTTACATTTTACTTTTTGTTTTTTCTTTCTTTATTCTTCTGTGTGTGGTATGTGTGCATGTGTGTGCATGCATGTGCATGCTAGGGATTATACTCCCGGATGTTTTACCACTGAGACTTATCCCAGACCTTTTGTAATTGTTTTACAATTTGGAAACAAGTATTGCTAAATTGCTGAGACTGATCTGGAACTTGCAATCCTACCTCAGTCTTCAGAGTCACTGGGGCTACAGGTATGTGCCATTGTGCCCAGCTTTACTTTTTATTCATTCTCCTGATCAGTAAAAATAAGTACACATGAGAATATAATAGACAAAATCTGCAAAGTGGAGCTATTGAAATTTGGGAAAATTAGATAATCACTGATGTAGTCACAACACTTTAAAAAGTAGAAATAATTACACCTACCTATGAACGATTTCCCTGATCAAATTTGTGAATATAAAATATAAAAATAAGTCATCACAAGTTATAATCACTGATAAAAACACTAACCTTGAATCTTGAATTTAATCAGAAACAATTCTTATCATATTCATTGTCTTGATCAGATATCTGACATTTTGCTCACTTGAATCCCAAACATTATGTTTTATACATGTTTTTGCATTTAAGCAAGGTTCAAGACCAGTGTCCTTTTCCTTTAAGAATTGTTAAATTAATTTGTCTTTTAATCATTTGAGATAAAATATATGTACTCCTTCATTCATACTCTTGTGGAGACCCAGCAAGCATACAGAGGAAGATATGGGGGTGACTCATGCTCCTTCCCCAGGCACGCATATGCTTTGTTTGTCCAGGAAATTGTTTTAAAACTCATTTCCAGATTTGAAGAATATACCTCTTTCCACTGACAATGACCCTAAAAATTTTGATTTATTCCCTATATATGTTTATTCCTAAACCAGATTATATGGCATTTTTCTAAAAATCACTACAAATCATCAGAGAATTTACACAGTATTATGCATGTTGTTGCAATAAACATTGCAATAAACATAAGTCGAGAGTATTTTAAATGTCCTCTCACACTTTTTCCTAGTACTTTAAAATATATGTAAAAAGTGATCAACACAGGGCTGGGGATATAGTTCAGTTGGTAGAGTGCCTGCCTTGCAAGCACAAGGCCCTGGTTTCAATCCCCAGCACCGCAAAAAAAAAAAAAAAAAAAAAAAAAAAATAGGGAATATGCAAAAACCTGGGTATTTCTGGCTATGTAACTTCTCAGATAATTCCCAATAATACAGAATTTTAATATGGTCAATTCATTATAATTTAGGCTTTAGTTTCCAACAATGACCCATACATTTAATCTTTTCATTACTACTGATTTGGTCAGAATTAAGCATGCTAACATACTCTACTAATGTCAGAGAAGACTAACATCCAAACCACCACATCCATTTATTAACTTACAATGAGAATCATTCCTGCTAAATAAACTTAACTGGTTACTGTAGTTGTCTCTCCTGACAAAGAAATTTCATGAGGATAATATGTGGTGAATATGAAAATGAATATGGAGAATTCTCTATAGGAATTCAATGTTCAATGAAATAATAGGCCATGATACTTAGGGATTAATACACTAAAAAAGGAAATGGGGCCTCTAGAGCGAAATATGTTGCTTTCTTAGTTGATTATGTAACTCTTTTTAAATCTTCATTAGATTATAATGAATCTCTCATTAACAGGTGTCCTGTCAATTTGCCTGTAATCTCCCCAGGCACTTTTTAAAATCCATCTTTGCAAAATGGGAAAATATTAATGATCTGAGTTCAGTAGCTAATGAAAAAATGTTGAACTATGCTTGATGGTTCTAAAACAGGCTTATATACATTTGTCTTCTGAATTCTTCTGCATGTAATATTAACTTTCAGAATTTGCAATTTGATTTAAAAATTGTAGGCTCTAAAGTCCTAGAAAAAATAATTTTTAAATTGTTCATGCCAAATTTTCCAAAGCATTTTTAACCATAGAATAATATTTAATTAGATATAATAAATGGAATTGATAAAGTGATAGCCCCTTCTTTGGATCTGCCTCCAATATTTTCTCTTTTAGTAATATATTTTATAAAATTAAAAAATTAGAGGATTTGACCTAGAGATAAAATCTTCATTTTCCCCTGAAAAAGATTCATTTACAATATTGTTTCAAATTCAGAAATTAGGAATTAGGAAACAAACTTTCTTGTCCAACAAGATTCACAGAAGTCCTAATTAGATAGTACTGTGTAGACTTACTCACTCATGTTATCTGTGTGGAAATTGTAGTTACTATTTCTGTAACTTAACAAATTTCAGGTAATAAAGGTTTTCACAGCACACAAATTTTGATACAGTACAAAAGATAATCCCTGAATTTTTAAAAATGTAGTAACGGTCTTTAAATTCACCAAGGTTGAGTTTTCTTAAGTTAAAAATTTTGAAATACTCTTCGAGTCTGATGTGCATTTGTTTTGTCTATCCTGTAAAGCCAGGCTGATTGTCTATTCATAAATTCAGTAAGATACTGTAAATTCAGAGATGCTGGAATGCCCCAGTAAGTTGAGACAAAAAACTGTGCAGCTACTGATGATGCAATAGCAGCAGCCCAAGACCACTGCTCAGTCTTCCTTTGGGAAAGAGGCTGTGCTCAGCCCAGGTGCATAGTTTGCTCTTGGTTTCAGAGGGTAATCATAAATTGTAGATGGTCACACAAGTACTTGAAGTTGCCTGTGCAACTGAGACCATAGTTCTTGAATATGAAAGCTGGATACTTGCAATTGTACTTTATTCTTCCTTATGATTCGGACATGCATCTTTGAGAATCCTGAGGATATTGATCGAAAGATATATCAGATCTAAGTATCAAGCTCTTTATGAATGAGTCTCATAAGTCAGTTTACTATTTTTACCATTCTTTATTTGTCCTTTGACTCATTCTCTTTCCTTTTTCCTTTCCTTCTTCCTTTCTCCCCACCCTTCATTCTTGCTTGTCTTTTCTTTAGTCTATTCATTTGTACACTAGTTAACACTGATGTTTTCTGTGCCAGACTGATTTTAGGAATTGACATTGAAGATTGTGCTGTACAGGCATAAGAAAGTATTTGAAGTGCCACTTTCAAGGCAGCCAACTACTACGCATCTAGCCTGGAATTGAGGACATACAAAAAGGCTGTGGGGGGATTCAGGGACTGTGCATCCCCATTTTATTCTTGGCTATTATAAATAAACCAAAATTGTTATGTTTTCTTAATTTGAATATAATATGGAGATGTCTAGTGTGGATGGATCACCTAGAACTATTTAATGTTTTACACAAATTTATTCTCTGTTAAATATATATAGACATATGTATATGTCTCTATATATATACATATGTCTATATGTATATGTCTATATATATACATATGTCTATATATATATATGTCTATATATAAATTTTTTTCCAAACTTGAGTTAGTGTTGCAAGTAAAGAAAGAAGGTGAAAATCTGCTTGCCTCAAATATTTCCATGAACGATGGAATAATGGTAAATTTAGATAGGACTATTGATCAATTCAACACCTTAATTTGAATTATCACTGTTGGAAAGAATTTATTACTTTCAGCACATTTGTACTGCAAATTTTAAAAAGTTCTTAACAAAAAAAGAATATAAACTTTCTTTGAGTTATAGAGATAATTGTTGAAAAATAGCAGGATAGTTATCAGGTATAACTCTACATGACACAAGGTTATGGATTATAGGAAGATGTAGGGGAAATACTAAATAGCAGAGATGGGAATATGCCTACTAAGATATCAATTAAATTTTCCACTTTTTAATTACAGTTAAACACTGAGTGTGTAATTATTGCTATTTAAAAGTGGACTCATTTTCCAATACTAACCTTCAGCTTCATCAAATATTGAGAGAGCTACTAACTTGGATTTGTTTGAGATTTTATTATTGACCCTATTCTAACATAAACAAACATAAAATTAATGAAAAGCAAAGATAGTAGTTTTCCACATGAATAATCAGGACATATTTGTTTTTGAATAATTATCTTCATATAGTTTTTTTTTTCAATCAAAAGAAGAGATTTAGAATTCATAGATCAGTATTTCAATTTGAGGCTAAATTTTCTTCATAGTTTGTAAAATGAAGTCTCAAGTGATATTTTTAAATTCAATTTACAAGCTGAGTGTGGTGGTGCGTACCTATAACACCAGCAATTAGGAGATGGAAGCAGCAAAATCACAAGTTTTAATGCAGTCTTAGCAACTTAGGGTTGGAGATATAGCTCAGTGGTGTGCATCCCTGGTTCAGTTTCCAGAACTGAAGAAAAATTAATTTACATAAACTGATACATGATTTTAAAATGTATTTATTTTCATGAAATAGAAGGTATATATATGGATTTTTGTTATACCTGAACTTTTAAAATTGAAATATAGTCAGAAGACAGCTATCAAAATGTAAACTAGAGAAGACTGAAGAAATCAGCCCTGTTAGTACTTTACCTTGACTTCCGGCTTCTATAACTGTGAGAGAGGTATAACTGTGTTTGTTGTATTAGCTACCCATTTTGAGACAATTTGTTGGGAAAGCTTCAGCAGAATTGTAAAAATTCCAGTATTTTAATTTCACCACAAGGAGTCACTCCCACTAAGCACCTTAATCTATTAAATGGCTACTCACCATTCCCACCTTCTCCTTAGATGTTGCCAACTTTCAAACTGCTTTCTTTTCTTTGGACTTAACTTATTCTGGATGTTTCATATGTTATATGTGATATTTTTTGTCCAGCTTTTCTCACTATGTCATGTGTTTGAAGTCCATCTGTGTTGTAGTACACATGAATAATTATTATGTGTCAAGTTGTATCTTCCAGTATGACAGGTGGTCATTAAAAAAAATAGGATAATGGTAGATACAATGACCTGAAATAAGGTTATACTGGGATAGGGTAGATACTTAACCAAATATAGATGGTGTCCTTAGAGGAGAACAGTGTGAAGACATAGGGAAGAACACTATATGACTGGTGCTATGCAACTACTAAGAAAGGAACAATTATGGTTAATGGCAAAAGCAACAGCTAAATGCAAATCAATATTTACATTGAGATTTTATTTTACTCCTGTCAGAAAGGCAATTGATGAGAGGACAAATAACAACAAATGCTGTAAAGGAAGTTTGGGGAGAGAAATTCTTGAATTCTCATTTGTTTTTTTTTTTTGTTTCTTGGTACTGGAGATTGAATCCAGGCCACTTTATTTTGCCACTGAGCTGCTTTCCAGTCCTGTTTTTTGTTTGTTTGTTTGTTTGTTTGTTTGTTTGTTTGTTTTGGGTCAGGGTTTGACTAAGTTGCTGAGACTGACCTTGAACTTGTGATCCTCCTGCCTCAACCTCTCAAGTCACTGGGATTACAGAAAAGGATCTCTTTTGGTAGAAAGAGATATACTGTTGGTAGAAATGTAATGTAATGCAGTCTCAATGAAAATTGGTATAGTCCTCAAAGCACTAAAAATTGAACTACAGTACCATCTGGCTGTGTCACTCCTTGGTATTTACCTAAAATAATTAAAGTTAACATACCTGAGATACCTTAGAGATATATGTATGCCCATGTATATCATAGCACAGTCCACAATAGGTAAGTTCTGGAATCAGCCTAGGTGAATGGATAAAGAAAATGTGGTGCATATGCACATTGGATTTTTATTCTGCCATGAAAAAGAATCAGATTATGGTATTTGGAGGTAAGGGCTTGAAATTGGATTACCTCATGTTAAACACATTGTCATACTGAGACAAATGCTTGTTTTCTTTTATTTTTTTTCAAATTATAGAGTAAAATGGGGAGGGGATGTCTTGTGAAAGTAGAAGGGAGAAAATTAGGAAGAGAAAAGTGATTAAGGGGAAGAAGAAAGGGAGTGTAGGGTAAGTTTCCAGGGAGAAAATTGATCAAATTATGATATATACAGGTACAAACATTCAACAATGAAACCCATTATTTTGTGTAATTAATATGCACCATAAAAAAGTTATAACAGCTAAGAGAAAAGCACAGAACAGATTGAACAGATTTTCCCCAAAAGTGTTTGAGAGAGCATGGTTCTACAGACACCTTAATACCAGACTTCTGACTTCTAGGATATTTGGAGAATAAATTGCTCTTGTATCTGGCCATCCAATTTATGATACTTTGTTATGGTAGCCCTAGGAAACTAATCAGGTTTTGGAATGGGAAAGTTAGATATTACTATTATGAAAAACTAGAAATATGTGAGTGACTTTGGAATTGGTAATGGTTGATAATTTGAAGAGTTTTGAGGTCCATAATAGAAAAAGATGAGATTTATTTGAAAAGACTATTCATAGAAATGTGGATGTTTACCTTGATTTTTGTAGCTAAGCACAGTAGCACATTCCTGTAATCCCAAAGGCTAGGGAGGCTGAGAAAGGAGGATCTTGAGTTCAAAGCCAGCCTTAGCAACAGTGAGGCACTAAGTATCTCAGTGAGACCCTGTCTTTAAATAAAATACAAAATAGGGCTGGGGATGTCACTCAGTGGTAGAGTGCCCCTGAGTTCAATCTTTATTACAAAAAAGCTTGATATTTGTGCAGTCTCAGGAAGGAAAAAGAAGCTATAGAAAAAGCCTATTTTCTTGACAGCATACATAATGAAAAAATATTGCTAGAAATATAATTTTTAAAGTAATTCTAGTGAGGTTTCTTATGAAAATCAATACCTTGTCGTGGGAAAGGAGGAAGATCTTTCTTATACTGGAGAATGTGAGTGAATTACATTCTTCTATTTTCAGAAAAGTAGAATTAGTAATTGATGAACTTGAATGTGTGCCTGAGATTTCCAAGTAAAGTGTGGAGGGCACGGGCTAGTTGTCTTACTATTTATAGAGAAATGAAAGGAAAGCGACAAACTGATGAAAGAACTATAAAACACATAGAATAATCACATGGTCATTTGGAGATTATCTGGTAATCCAGATGGCTTGTTTTGGAGACAGGACAAAAGGTTTAATTCATCACATACAAGAACTGCAAATTATTTTCTCCCAGTGTGTAGATATTCTTTTCACTGTCTTGATACTCTTCTTTGTCCTTTGAAATTACTTTAATTTGGGTGAAGCTAATTTTATTTATTTATTTATTTTTGGTTACTTATGAATTTAGTGCCATATCAGAGAATCCATTACCAATTCCAAGATTATGAAAATTTTCTCCTATGTTTTCTTTTAAGAATTTTATTCTTTTAGTTCTTATTTTCAGGTGATTGTTTCCTTCTGAGTTAGCTTTTGTTTAAGGTCTAAAGTGATGGTAAGGCAAATTCTACGTGTGCTCATTCAGTTGTTGAAATCACAATTTTTTAAGGAAATTATTCTTGCAGCAAAATTTGAAATCTAGAAGTAAGAGTCATTCAAGGTTTTTTACCCACAAAATTGTTTTTGCTATTTGAAGTCCTGTGTAACACCATGTGAACTGATAACCAACTTTTACATTTCTTTAAAAAAATGGACATTAGAAATTTTATAAAGATTGCTCTAAATTTGTCTATTTCTTTGATTAGTATTTTCACTATCAATAAGAAGTATTTTAATGCATGCTTAAGAAATATGTTTCCATATTCTTCCATTTCTTCAGAAATATACAAGACTTTTCATCTCATTGGTTGATTTTTTTCTTATGTACATTATTCTTTTTTGATGCTATTGGAAATGGATTTTTCATTCAATATTTTTTCTGGATTGTTTATTGTTGGTGTGCAGAATCATACACTGTGCATGATTCTTGTGCCTTACAATATTGCTGATTTTTCATTAACTATTTTTTAAGGAAATCTTTGGAAATTACCATATACAGGATAACGATATTTGGCAATAATAAATATAGTTTTATCTCTTATTTTCCAATTAGGATGCCTTTTATTTTTTCCCCTTGATTAATTACTCAGGCTTGAACTTTTAGTACAATGTTAAGTGGGAATAATAAAAGCATCCTTGTATTGGTCTTGATCTGAGGATAAAAGCATTTCTTCTTTTGCTATGTGTTTTTCATAAATGGCAAGATACTTTCTTCTTATTCCCAGTTTTCTGGGTAGTTTTTATCAGGGAGGAGTACTGGATTTTGCTAAATGCCTTTCTTACATCAATGGAGATATCAGTGTGTGTCTGTGTGTGTCTGTGCATGTGTGTGTGTCTGTGTGTTTTTCTGTTAATGTGGTGCTTTACTTTGACTACTGTCTTTCGAGCCTCTTTGGAGCTCCTAGCATAGGAGTACAGTAACTTTTATATTCTACACCAAAAACTGGCCTCCTCTACTGGGGAACACCATCCTTTTCAACTGAATGTGGGGCCTATGCAATGATGAGGAAGAAAGGGGACATCTACATTGCCAGTCTGATTAGCCAAATCAAACAGTAATCACTGGATTTCCAGATCATCCTCACAAACTTTATTGGTTTTCTTCTATTGAACAACCCTGTATTATGATGATCAATGCCTGTGGTTATGATATATAATCCTTTTAATATTTTATTTGATTCATTCTACTAGTATTTCAAGGTATTTCTATATTTATATTCATAGGAGAAATTGTTTCTTAGAATGAGTTAGGAAGTTTTCCTTACCCTCCTTTTTTTGTTTTTGAAAACAATAAAAATAATTGGTGTTAATAGTAGTCTAAATATTGGTAGAATTCACTAGTAATGCCATCTATTCCTGGAATTCCTTTTTTAATGACTTTTTAAGTTTCTTTACTTAGTATAGATCTGTTCACAATTTCAAATTATTCTTAAGTTAGTTAGGCCTTTGGCAATCCCTTTGTGTTTCTAAGGATCTGTTAATTTCATTTAGGTTATTTAAGTTTTTTTAAATTCTAAAATCGTTTTACTGCTTTTTATTTCTGTAAGTTTGATAGTAATGTCCTGGGTTTCATTTCTCATTTTAGCTATTGCATCTTCCTTTCTTTTTTCTTAGTTTAGCTAAAGGTTTGTCTATTTCCTTGATCTTTTCAAAAAACTAACTTTTGATTTTGTTGATTCTATTATCTTCCTGTTCTCTCTTTAATGATCTTCACTATTTCTTTTCTTCTGCCATCTTCAGGTGTACTTTGAACTTCTTTTTCTAGTTCCTGAAAGTGCAGTGCTCAGTTATAGATTTGGGGTCTTCCTTCTTTTCTAAGATAGGCATTTACAGTTTTAAGTGTGCCTTTGTGCCCTGCTTTGGTTGCATCCTATACATTTTTGCATGTTGTTCTTTCATGTTCATTCATGTGTAAGTATTTAAAAATTTTTCTTGAAATTTCTTCTTAAACTAATTTGTTTAGTGTGTTGTTCAATTTCCAAGCTTTATACTTGTTTTCCCTGTTATTAATTTTTTTCATTTATATTTATTGATACAGAAGTTGCTTTGCATTGTTTCCATCTTTTTAAACAGAGGACATGGTCTATCCTGAGGTACATCCTTATGTATTTGAGAAAATATGCATTCTCCTGGTGTTGGATGGAATGTTCTCTACATGTCTGTTAGGGTTAGGTAGTTAGCTGTGCTAATGATGTCCTTAATTAGCTTCATGACAAACCTTTTAAACTTAAAGTTCTTTTTTTTCTAAGTCTAGCTATACCATCTTCATTTTGCTTACTATTTTCTTATAATTAGTTGAGCTAACTCTGTTTCTAACTCCCTCCCTCCACCTCCCTCCAGTCCTTCCTTCCTATCCTCCCACCCACCTTCCTTCCTTCCTTCCTTCCTTCCTTTCCCTCCCTCCCTCCCTCCCTTCCTCC
>JAJEJO010001859.1:219340-275186 GCA_020662805.1 Glaucomys volans
TCCTTCCTTCCTTCCTTCCTTCCTTCCTTCCTTCCTTCCTTCCTTCCCTCCCTCCCTCCCTCCCTCTTTTCTGCCTTTCTCTCTTTCTTTCTTTCTTTCTTTCTTTCTTTCTTTCTTTCTTTCTTTCTTTCTTTCTTTCTTTTTCTTTCTCTCTCTCTCCTCTGAAGCTGACAATTAAATCCAAGGACTTATGGAGGCTAGCCATGAGCTACCTCTTCAATTCTCATTTTCTATATTTACTTTCTCAACTTACAGTTGTCCCTTGGTCCTGTTGGAACATTGGTTTCAAGAAAATTCATGGATGATTAAGTTCCATAGGTAAATGATTTAGAATGGTTTTTCATAATTCTTACTATTCCCCTCCTTAACTCTTTTGGTCTTAGAATTCCCATTAGTCATATCTCTATGCTTAATGATGTCCTACTACTCTCTGAAGCCTATTCATTTATTTTTCCATTTATTTTACTTTCTGACTTTCATACTAAATAATTTCAGTTAACCTATATTCATTCAAGTTAATTAGTTCTTTTTTTCTAATCTAAACCTATTATTAAAACACTTTAGCAATTGTTTTATTTTAATTGCATCTTTCAGCTCCTGAATTTGTTTGTTTCCTTTTTATAATTTCTGTCTCATTATTGAGGTTTTCCATCTGTACATTGATAACTCCATATTTCCTTCAGTTTTTTGAGTATGTTTAAGACAGTTGATTTAAAATTAACCAATGTCAGGTTTTTTTTTTTTTTCTTGGATAACATTGGTATATTTTGTGAATGGGTTAAATTTTCCTTTTCTTTAGATGTTTAATAATTTTTGTTGCATATTGGAACTTTTGAATATTATAAATTAGAAAGTGAGAAAAAGTATTTGTCTCCCTCATTAGATTTGGTTGTATTTTTGTAACTGTTCAATTAGAAACTACCCTAACAAAAATACTGTAGTCCTTGTCAAATTTGTTCTCTGAACCTGTGTTCCTTTAGCTTGCATTCAGGCAGTTATTTCCACAGATGCTGTACAGAAGAATTAGGGGGGAGAGAGAGAGAGAGACAGAGAGAGAGAGAGACAGAGAGAGAGAATAAGAGAGAAAACAATGGAAGGAAAGAAGGAAGGAATGAGAAGGAAAGAAAAAGAGAGAACGAGAGAGAGAGGGAGAGAGAAACTCCTTCCTCTTATCTGCAGGTTGAATTTCTATTGGGGCATCCTCTCAATGCTCAGGTCATTTATAAGTAACTGTCTTAGTTTTTACTAGTGCTTTCGTTAAGCCTAGAAATCAACAAGAGGTAAAAATCTTAGCATCTTCTTATTTTTTTGACTCAGGCAGCTCAGCTTATTTGTTTGCTTTACAATGTTTTTAGGAATGCCTGGCATTTTTATGCCCCAATTTTGTTTCTGATTGAGTTAGGTAAAACAAAAAACACTCCTACATCAAACATTCAGACAGATAGAATAAACAGAATTCTTCAAGAATGAGGTCGACTTGGCTTCCTCTGGAACCAGAACCAGGTTCAAACACTGGGCATTTGGGATGTTGTTTTAACTTGCATTTTTCTTGATACAGTGTTAATTTGCTTGCTGTAAACCTCTGACTGTTGTGTAGACATTAGATTTGATTTATTTGTCCATGTTTATCTGGAGGGATAGGCCCTTGGAGCTATCTAATCTCCATTTTTGCTCTCCTCCTTTAAATATGGTTTTATATGAACTTTCATTTATTTCAAGAAAGAGGAGAGGTAAAGGTCCATTCTTTACAAATTCCTTCTTCTTTTTTTTTATTTATTTATTTTTTTTTTTGGAACCAGGGATTGAACTCAGGGACACTCAGCCACTGAGCCACATCCCCAGCCCTATTTTGTATTTTATTTAGAGACAGGGTCTCACTGAGTTGCTTAGGGCCTCGTTAAGTTGCTGAGGCTGGTTTTGAACTCGCAATCCTCCTGATTCAGTCTCCCAAGTCGCTTGGATTACAGGCGTGCACCACTATGCCTAGCCACAAATTCCTAACAGTAGAAAAACTTCAAGAGTGTATCTTGTTTAGGTTTTATCTTTTTTTTTTCCCCACAAGCAATCACAATCGGATAATCAAAGTACTGTTGGATTTTTCTACTTTGTCAATATAATGAAATCCTCTTTGTTACAAATAGTAATGTTCTTAATATTCATATCAATAATAGCTTTTATTGTCATATTTAAAAAATTAGGATATTTAAATATAAAATTTATGTATCTCTTGGCATGCACAGAGAGAATTGACTACCAGGGGAACCACCCTTTTCTTATTCAAGTCTTTTAAACAAAGAAGTGTGAACTCTGGTCTCAGTGATAAAAAGCGAATTATATCCATTCTGTCATTAAATTGGTTACATATAACACCCTCAGCAGTATATTTATTTCTTATCTTAAGGCCCTCCTATTACAGATAATGTTAATATTCCCCATGGACTCTCTCTGCGTACCTGTGTATGCAGGCAAGAACACATGTATGAAAGAATGCATACCTCCTCAGCCATACATACATTGCCATGTTCTTGTGCTTGTGCGTATGAAACTGGACTTATATTTATAAGCATAAAATTCAATTAAGAATGTTTTTCAGTATTGGAATATAAATATTATATTGCCTTCTCACAAGTATTTCTGTCCATTGTGCTGGAAAATGTAGACCAGTAAGTATTTTAATAGATATTTAATATAATTTTAAAATATTGTCTTATTGAATAATTAATAGAAAAATAACAAGGCAAATGTCATAATAACCTTACTGAAATATTTTATGAGAAACTGAAAATAGAGTAGTCACAAATGAGAGAGTGTACAAAAGAATAGTGACAAATGGAACACAGGAATGATGTCATTAAAAAATTCATGTTTCCACAAAATTAAAATAACGATCATCAAGCAACACTGAAAACTTGGAATAAATTTAACTTAACATAATGTACTTCAAAATTCAAATGATAAAATTATGATTTTATAATTTAGTTTTTAGCCTAACACAATGAAAACAGTTTAATTTAGAAATATTTTAAAAGATATTATACTGTAGTAGATTTTATATCACTTTAAATAAATATATCATGTGAGTAACCTAGTGTTTGGTTGATATCCCATAGTTTTGGTTGAGAATTGAACAAAATAAAGTACAAAAGGTTTTATAAAATGAATTTCCTTTGCTACATATACACAGATGTAAATCTTTTTAAACAAATGGTTCATAAAAATTCAAAACAGGTTTTCAATGAACTAAAGATATACCCAAGCCATTTTCCTCTGTTGAAATAATTTAAAATGTTTAAATATATATTATACATATATATATATAAATATATTACATATATTTAAGTTGAAGTAGGTTGCCAAATCCAAATAGTAGAAATATGTCAGACTTCCAAAAAAAAAATCTGAGTGGAAGATTTTAGGACAAATAGGATGGAATTCTATTTCCATATCTCCCATTTACTCTCCATGTGACAAAGTAGCTAACTTTGCCTTTTTGAGTGTCAGTATTCTTAGCTGTCATATTGGAATGGTTGTCATAAAAGAAGTATGCTACAAGGATCTAAATGAGGTACCATAAAGTGACACATGGCAGAAACTTAACAAATGCTAATGCAACATATGGAATTTAATATAAGAATAAGAATAGTGTAGAAAAACTTGAAGAGATTAGAATAATGTGTACATAATGGTTCCTAATTTGAAAGAAAAATCAGAGTCTGCAGATGACTGGGCTTAAATGTATGCACAGCTAATTGTGGAGAATTGTCTTATAATATTATTCCAGAATTTCTTCCTTAGAAGTGCATAAACCTAAATTAAATTTGGCAATTTAGTTTTTAACAGATGTGAGGCAACAGCAGAATTTAAATTATCATAGATTTATGAGAAACAATGTTCAAAGAATATTTGTATGTCTATTTTTATTTCTATGTTAAAATGTTCTATTTGGTCAGTGCACAAATTCTATATACCTGCCTCTAACATGAATTCCACATTTTTAAAATTTTACATTAATGATTATTTATTCATTTAATTAATAGAAGATGGGCAATTAAAAGGAGACTATTAATTTATGCTATTTATTTATGTTATGATACTTAGTTAATTATAGATAAACTTTATTTCCCACTCAAAGTCACATAAGCAAACCAGGGAAACAGAGAACTGCATGATGCTAAGATAATGGGTGAAGATCAGAGTCCTGAATGTTTTTCTTTTCTTAGAAGAAAATAAATACACTGTGATTCTAAACTATAAATTGACAGATATATTGATAATAATTAGTTAAAAATAATTATTTGAAGATTAAGCACATTCATCACAGAATTAAAATTTAACATACTATTTATGATATTTTGATAGTTTATTTTTATAAAATTGTCATTATTTACTTACAAATAAAGAATGATAACACACTATTATTAAATTCTATTTGATTGTAGTATGAGTAGGTTTACTTGATATACTATTCCATACTTTTTAAGTGGTAGCACTTATCAAGTGGAGAAACCCACATGAAGAATCACTTTTTTCAGCTCCTTCATTAGTGATGTCACAGAAATGAGCAGTTGAGAATAGGATGGTGGTTACCACAGGCTGAGGAGAGTAGGATGAAGGAAGTGATAGGAAAGATTTCATCACTATGCTACACTTGGATAAAGCAAGAAATTCTGGCATGCTAATGACAGTAGGTGACCACAGATAACACTAATGTATTATATCTTTTTAAAAGTTAGAAGAAAGAATTTCAAAAATTTCCACTGCAAATCAGGTGTGGTGGTGCACAGTTGCAGTCCCAGCTACTCAGGAGGCTGAGACAGGAGGATTGTGATTTAGAGGCCAGCCTGGGGAACTTTTGGATACTTGGACCCAAAATAAAGATAGAAAGGCTGAGGTTGTAGCCTTGTGATCGAGCATTTGCCAAGCATTCACAAGACCCTGCGTTCAGTTCCCTGTACCACATGATACCACACACACAATCGCCAGGAAGAAATAGTAAATGTTTGAGAAGATAGACATATTTAACCTAAAATAAACAGTTTACAGAAGTGCGATGAATATATTTTTGGTTATTCTTTTTTAAAAATATTTTTAAAGCGGTAGAAGGACATAGTAGCTTTATTTTATTTATTTTACGTGGTGCTGAGGATCAAAGCCAGTGCCTCACATGAGCTAGACAAGCACTTTACCACTGAGCTACAATGCCAGTCATTGTTTTTTGGGTTTTTTTTAAATATTTATTTGTTTTGTGTAGTGCTGGGGATTGAACCCAGGGCCTTGTGCTTGCAAGGTAGGCACTCTACCAACTGAGCTATATCCCCAGCCCCCCTGGTTATTCTTTATATTTGTCTTTAGAAGAAAACAATGATTTTTTATTTGTGTGTCTCATTCTTGAGTTTTGCTAAATTTATTGAACACATGACCTGATGTTTTTCTGTAAATGTCGGTTTTTTTCTGTAAATGTTGCATTTTATATCATCAGCTCTTTTCCTACCCCTTTTTCATCCCTATACTCTTGTACAGTGATTTTACAAGCACTCACACATGCTTGTGTGAAATAGCATTTTATATTTTTTCACAGGTTAATACTGCTAGCTTATTTTTTTCAGCCTGTTTTCTTACTGTTCTTTTGTTGCATGCAGCTGCAACCAGGAGGCAGGACCAGATTGCACTAAGGGTTAGTGTCAATTCCAGCAACACAATGGGAAAAAGGACTCAGTCTCTGGGCACCCAGGTCTGAGGAGAAGAGCTTTATTCAGGAGAGATGGAGCACTTGTCACATAGGAAGCTGCTTCTGTCTTTACTGTGTATAACATTGCTTGCAGTTAAGCTAGCCATACATCTTTAAGGTCAAGTCTTGCATAAGCAGTTATTAGTCAACTAGTCTATCTGGCAGAGTATAGATTAGTAACAGAAAGTAAAAAATGACCATGTGAACTCAGAAGGTGGCTGCTTCTCAGACCACAGAAGAGCTGTCTTACAGCCTACAGAAGAACATCCTGTTCATAGAGCACAGGAAAAGAGTATGGGGCCCTAGTACCCAGGTATCCTGTTTGGTGCCTCAGTCTTTCGACAGAACACTATGTAGGCCTCCTTCCAGGGGACAGGGCCCACATTCTTTAGATCAAATAATTCCTCATCATCTTTGCATGCAAAACCCAGTGACTGGATAATTTCACATGCGAGAGACTTGCTTGATTTTCTGGATTATGTATATATTGCCTGCCTCTTATCAAGTCCCTCTAATCTTTTCATGAAATGCTAAACATTGTAGATGATACACCAAGGGAGTCTGAATTATGTTGTTTTTCTTCAAAAGCTATTGAGTTATATTCTGGCTGAATATGAATTACTAAAGAAGAGAATTTTATTATTATTAATAATTTTCATGTGTGTATGTTTAAGACTGTTATCAATATTAGAACAAAATTTTTATACTAGAGGCTGCTAACCATGATTTTCAGGGGATCCCATTGTCTCCAGAGAAGTCTCCGTCAATTTTGCTTTTGGCAGAATTTCCTTATCTTCAAGTACAGCAAACCTCTGGTCCCTATTTTCAAGTCTTAGTAGTGATTTTCTGTGAAGTCTTAAACTGTTTCATGGGCACTTGTTGTTTGACTTTGTTCCAGAAAACTAGGATGTCTTCACATAGTTATCAAAGCTTTCCATTTGAGCAGTTGTCTCTCTGCTCAACCCTCTCGTTATTTTAGTGGTCTAATTCTGATATCTATATTTTCAGCTACAGAAACCAGCTTACTCAGTTTGGTCTGTTTTGATGGTACCACACTCCTGAGTGTTCCATGAGGCTAAATGCTTCAATAATATTAGGATGCTCCTCACTTGTTGCCCTTAGCTCCAACTGTCGTCATAGTTTTCTGTTGCCAAATGACAAGTAAGAGCTGCCTCATATAGTATGTCCCTCCTCTTAGCTGTTGCAGTGAGAGACAATCTAGTATCATGCTTGCTTTCCTGGCACAAAGTGAAAAACAATTTTTTTAACATAATTAAAGATAGATATTCTTACTGTAAAATATATAAACTGCAGCATTCAATAAAGTGAAAAAGCATACAAAAAACTTTTAAAAATTATAATGAGCAAATTAGGTAATGTTAGTAGGAAAACATCCATTTGTTTATTCAGAGATGAAGCCACGTGTTTTTACTTAATTTTTTAAAAAATTCTTTTAGTTGTAGGTGGACACCTTTATTTTTATTTATTTATTTTTATGTGGTGCTGAGGATCAAATCCAGCACCTCACATGCACCAGGTGAGGCCTCTACCACTGAGCCATAATCCCGGCCCCTTTACTTAATTTTTGATATTTTTTGTTAAATATTTTCTTTAACATTCCTCTTCCATCTATTCTTTCTTATATCTGTATATGTCCACGAACTATGGCTTTCATGAATGTGTGCTTTCTGTTCTTTTTCTTTTTTCTCTTGAGCATGTACCTGTGAGGATAGATTTGTTTATTGGCTTATTCCCTAGAGTTTATTTCTGTGCATAGTTAGATATGTAAACTGTGTTGCAGTATACCTTTAGTTGTATGGTTCACAAGGCTTTGATAATCCATTTATCTTATTTATGACATTGGAAAAAATTTATTAAGACAAAACTTTTTAAAAGTTGCTCTTCTCATTCTTCTACTATGTCAAATGAATAACACTGTTTACTGTTATATTTACACTTAATTTTAAACAGATTTAACACTCATCAAAAGTCCTCAAATGGTGAATCATTAGATAAACTAGCAGGCTCAAATGATAATTCATTGGCTGGCTTATTAGTTGACTTTGCTGTAACAAATTATCAACAACTTGGTGGTTGTGTTAGGGTTCTTCAAAGAAACAGAGCCAAATGTTTCTGTGAATACATATTTCTATCCTGTGTACAGTTGTTCTGGTTGGATCTTAAATATCTCCCCAAAGCTCATGTGCTGAAGACTTGGCCTCCAATGAAGCAGTTTTCACTGGAGACTTTGAGAGGTGATTTAGTTATGATGGCTCTAACCTTATAAATAGATTAATTCATTGATGGATTTATAACTTAATAGGTTATTTGGGAGAGGTGGAAACTTAGGAGGTTAGGCCTAGTAGTAGGGGGCTTGGCCTTGGTGCCATATTTTGTCCGTACACAACTTTGCCTTTTTCCTCCTCCTACACCTCCTCCTCCCCCTCTGTCTCCTTCTTCCTCCTCTTCTTCATGCTTTCTCTCCTTGTTTCTCGCTACCATGAACTGATCTCTCTCTTTCCTTCTAAGCTGGCTTCATGATACTTAACTGTGTCACATATTCTCATACCTTTTCATCCAAATAACATAAGATTTATATTCCACAGAAATTATTAAATGGACAGATATTTGGGAATTTTATTAGCCAAACACAACTGACTTTCAGCATTAAATAAATTAAATTTCAGCAATAAATAAATTTGTCTTCAAGGAAGACAAATGGAAATTCTCTCTGCACATCACACCTTGGCAAGGGCAAGGGTTCCTTTTACAGGGATGGGCTGGCTGTGAAATAAAAGCTATGAAATTTTTTATCAGAAATAGAGAAGACAAAATTATCTTCAGAGCAGGGGAGTGACCCATTGAGCTTTCCAGAAGGGTCTGATTCTAACAAAGGAAGGAGCCCTCCCTTGCTTTATTTATAGTGGTACAGATCAAAAGGGACTGGTAGGAGCTTCTTCCATGAAAAACAGGATGGGGGCATGGAGGTAAGCAAGCCACTGGACTCTAACAGGTCACTCCCACATCTGATGCTTATATTTGAACTTGAGTGGTGCAGGATAACCACATGACTCAGGCATTCTGGGGTGGTCATCCACCTGTGAGTTCCTGAGGCCAGATATTCCTGGTTAATGGCTCTACTTATGCTTGGTTCTCATACGAGTCATCATGGATGGCTTCTGGCAGATAATATACTACATGAGTCCTAATTTGAGTATAAATAGTTTCTAATATTTTTGTTCGTATGGATTTTACAACTGTCATATCACATATTCAAAGACTTACTCTTTAATAACAACTTCATTGGGACATTTTACACCATAGTTTTCATTTTTCTTATTTTCACTGCAATATTAGTATCATATAATCTGACAATGACTGTTTCAGCAAAGAATTTCAATAAGCATGATTTTTGTTCTTTCAGATAAAGTGTTCATACACACACACACACACACACACACACACATAGTTATCTGGAACATCTTTTCACCTAATGTCAGAAAAGCTAATATCCGAAGAATAGTGAAAAAACAATGATAGGATCTTCAGAGAAGATGTCCTAGATGCCTTTTTTTACACACACATATATATAACTTTATCTGAAGCATATATATATGTGTGTGTGTGTGTATACACACATATAAAATACACATATCTGTGCCTAGTATTATTTATTTCATATTTAAGATGAATTATTGTGCATCATTTTCCTCTTTTGCTGGATATACTTTATTATATCTATCTATGTAAAATTCATTTCTATATATATATAGAACTAGAACAATTCTATATTTGCATACCATAAAGGATTTAGTTCTGTAGATTTAGGTCTTCACAAAGAAAAAGGAATATTTATTATTTCTTTAAATCTTTCAAAAAAATTTTTGCACTTGTAAATAGACAGACTTCCTTTATTTTATTTGTTTATTTTCATGTGGTGCAAAGGATTGAACCTAGTGCCTCACACATGCTAGGCAAGGGCCCTGCCACTGAGCTACAGCTCCAGTCCTGAATCTTCTTTTAAAATTTCTTCTATTGCATCTTAGATAATTTTTTATTGCTTCATATATCTTATTTTCTTTCCAAATAATACTGATTATTTCCATATATTTTATATTCTTAGGTATGTTCTTAATATTTACCTTTTTCTATTTGTTCCTTTTTCTTGAGATGCTTAATGTTTTTCTTTGATCTGATTTTCTTGCCTCTAATTTCATTTTACCATTATCTATTCTACGTTACATTTTTCTTAATAGTTACTGCTTAATAGTTTACTGGTGTATTCAATACCCTCCTAATTCTTTCAACTTACAAATGTTCACTTCTTTAATTTTGTGATTTTATTTTGCTATAGTTTTCTTCTAGAGTCCATATTATGTATTATTTATTTGAGAATTTATAAATATTTTGGAATGTATTTGTGGGCATGCAAAATTGATATCTATGATATATATAGCTATCAATGCATGTATTATGTATATAGATGTATTGATATTGCATAGATATCAATACATCTATATACATAATACACAATATCTATGATGTATATAGATATCAATTGTCTCCTCTTTTTATTTTCAGTTTTGTGTATGTGTGGAAAAGGATTGACAATATCATGTGCATTGTTTGGATTGTTTTATTTAGTAGTTATTCCATTTCTGATCTGTTATCTTTAATTTTCTGAGTTATTATGAAATGGATACTCCATGAACATATTAAGTCAAGGACATGACAACTTAAATATACTAGTTTACAAAAATTGCCCACAGATTCTATCATTTTTTAAATCAGTGTTCTTCAGATGTTAGCTTTTCTGACTTCAAGTGAGAAGATGCTCTAGATGAGGAACCAGATACCCACTTATCTATACCTTTTCTATCCTCACTATTATAGCAACAGGAACCATTGACACATCCATCTTAAACAAGATTCAGATCCACTTTTAACAATAGGTGCCTAGTGAATTGCATCTCACTGCTCCCCTGTAGCCCCACAATTCTGTCATTCATTTGAGAAATACATGAAATAAAAATCCAACAGTAAAAGAAATCTGAGCCATGCCCAGTGGTACAGGCCTGTAATCCCAGTGGCACAGGAGGCTGAGATAGTAAGATGGCAAGTTGGATGCCAGCCTCAATAACTTAGTGAGGCCATAAGCAACTTAAAAAGAACCTGTCTGAAAATAACAAATAAAAAGGGCTGGGAATGTGGCTCTGGTTGAGCACCCCTGGGTTCAATCCCCAGTACTGGAGGCGGGGGAATAAAAAGACAGAAAGAAAAGAAGGAAGGAAGGAATCTGGTAAGTATTCTTTAATCAGTTGTGGAAATAGTTTACATATATTTTATAATCCTTTCTTTGTGTCTATTGAGAATCTTAAAACTACTCTTTCACATACCTGGAACTTAAATGAAGATTCCCTGTATCCCTACTTATAAAAAAGTCTCAAGTCAGCTAAGAGAAAATGGATCTTACATTCAAAAGTTGTACCCTGTATGAAAAGAGGCCAGCAGTGTATGGAGCTATAGAAGGCCTTTACCAAAACCAAATTAGGAGATTCAGGAAGGGAGCACTTACCTGCATTCAGGGAGAGACAGAGCTTAAAGGACAAAAAAGGACCCAGGCAATTTGTGCTCCCCAATCTCCTTTTTCCTACGAAACCTAGTTGGAAGGCAAAAGGCAAAAAGAACTTAACTGATAGATGCCATAGACCATTGGGGCACAGAAATGTGTCTTGAGAATTTGGAGGGACAAATGGAGAACATGATAAACAATCTATTTTCCAAACAGGCTACTTTATTTAGTAAGAGTTAGGATGAAATGAGAAGACTCCAAAGTCTGAAGTTAGTATGATTAGTGATCAAACAGATAATCTGGACATATGTTTCTCAATAGGAATGGATACCTATGAGCTTCTGTTTTCAAACAACTTATTTATACTTGTCTCATTTGGGAGCTTTTTGCACTTAAGTCATTAAAAATTGAATTCTCTGTTACCTATTGACCTACAAATACATTTCACATATGAAAGAAAATACTATTAAACAAACATTTACTATATGGGCAAGTATACCAGTAAACAACATAATCTAATGGAAAGAATAGCTAGGGCCTCAAATTCTTGGCTTGATGTCAGAGTCCTGTGATTAAACAATCTTGATAAATGCACAATTATCTCATCACCTTGAGCATAAATTTCCCTCATCTGCTAAAAGGAGCATTTACCTCCTCTGTGATCTACTTAGTAAGAATTGTTTCTTTATAAAATTATTACATATTAACTAAAGTCATAAGCCAGCACTAATCCTAAATAAGCTCAGATGACTGACTGATAATAAGGAAACAACCTCTAAGAAGATGAACAATTTAGAATAATGTTCTACATGAATTTAATCTCATTTACTCATTTACTGGAGATATTTAAAGTTTACTGGATAGAGCAAACCTACTTTTTCTGTAGGATACATTTCTGTAGTACCAGAGAAATCTTCAGGTAATTTATGTGCTATTATATTTCCAATATCAGTTCTTTTAAAATACTTTTTATCTTGGTTTGTATTTGTTCTCATTAGGAGCAATGCCAAAGAGAATCAGAAATTATACTATGAATACTTGATTAAGTTATTTTAGCTTCAGCTAGTTTCAACTTATTTTTAAAATCTATTCAATGTTAGACTTGCTTGAATTTTTATTTTTATCTTCAGAAAATCTACTTCTCTCTAGACAATATCAAAAGTGAAATTCAGAAGAACATGATACACTTTGTGATATTTTAATTAGGTCATTTTCTTTCCAAATAAGTTCATTACGATGTTAATTGCAAAAGTAAAATACCAAATACTGAAAATTTCTTAAATACAGTAATTTCTTGCTAAGTCATTGTTTCTAAACTAGGCAAAATAGAAAAAAAATATTTAAATGTAAATCTTGAGAAGTTATCCATGAAGAAACAGTGAAAGAAATGGAGCAGAATAATATATATCACAAAACTTTTTTTTTTACAGACTGCAGTTTGAATCATTGTCCATAAATGGGGTACATCTTTTCATTCCTATGGTTGTGCATGATGTAGATTCACACCATTCATGTAATCATACATGCACATAGGATAATGATGTCTGTCTCATTCCACCATTTTTCATACTCCCCTCTCATTTCCCTCTATGTAATTTAAAGTTCCTCCATTCTTCTCTCACCCCTGCACTCCCGACCCCCATTGTATATCATCATCCACTTATCAGGGAAAACATTCAGCCTTTGGTTTTTTTGGCTTAGCTTCTTTCACTTAGCATGGTAGTCTCCAATTCCATCCATTTATCTGTAAATGCCATAATATTATTCTTCTTTATGGCTGAATAATATTCCATTGTGCATATATACCAAAGCTTCTTTATTAATTCATCTGTTGAAGGACATCTAGGTTGGTTCCATAATCTATCTAGCTCTGTTTTAATTAAAAATTAAAGGAACAAAATTTAATTATGTGGTCATTCATGTATATATAAACATTGAAAAACTAATAGAAAAATGATATCTTTTACATCATTTTCTATTTTCTGTAGTTGGGAAAATTAATGGAAAAGATAAAATATTTTTCTTCATATGCATCTACATTGTTTGGAATTCATAGAAATAGCATATTTATTGCATAATTTTTGGACACAAAAATTATCATATAAATTAGAAATAATATAGTGATAGTTCAAGAAAATCAGCAGAGCATTTTTCAATATATGACTAGTGCATTTGTCTTAACACAAGTAGAAAGATGACAATATTGGTTAGAATAACTATAGACTGAGAAAATTTGAATTTCAAGTATTAAAAAGGAATGATCTTTTAGGTTTTCATTGAAAAAGCATATGTATAATTTATACATTTACACATGCATTCTTAAATCAAGAGAAAACAATTGGCTTTAGAACTAGGTCAAGTCAAATCTAAACAAACAAAAAATATTTCTTATATTCTTGGTCCTATTATTTGTCCTGTGACTTACTTTTCCTAAATGCTCATGCCATATCTTAATTTTAGTTTCAACCAGACTCTATACCTCAGATTTAATTTCCTAATGTCAATAATTTTTACAAGTTTCCTCATCCATTTTATGTCCTTTGCTTCTGTAATCCAGAAGGGGACATCTGGTAAACAGATCAAAGTGCTTTATAAATGATACCTGAAGGAAACTTTAGTCAAATAAATTAGCTTATGGTATTAAACTTAGAAATTCCATCTTGCAAACTTTAAAAAAGAAAAAGTGGAATATAACTTAAGATATGACACTTTTCTCTTTATTGTACCACTAAATAATAATTCTAGGTAATAATGTCAAATCTGTACAAATAAGCCTTGGTATTTTAGAACAGTTCTGATGTGTATGCACAGTACCTCTCTCCACTTTTATGAACTCCAGACAACTCCAACCCCAGAAGAAGCATATCTGACTTTTTGTTTCCTCAATTAGAATTAAACCTCAGGTATTTGCATTTCTGCATTGATATAACTTTGAAAATACTCCCTCCAGTTCCTAATACTCTTCTATTGATAAATTGTCACATTATTATGTGGACTTCAGGATTCATGAAGGGTCTCCTGCTAGTAAATATCATGCATTAAGTGTATATTATATGTCAGATGTTACCCAAGGTGATTTTTCTCCATATCTCTTTTATTGACATCAACTACTAAAAAAGGATTATTGTATTCATTTTAAACTTAAGACACTGAGACACAGATGAGCTTTCCCAGATCAGAAAAGGATTGTGGCAGAATTTCAAGCCAGAGGTTTTGTTTTTTCATTAAATCAACATTATAATTTTTTTTTACCTTTTTTTTCAATTGAAAAATGAGCACTGCTATCTTAAATTTCAAGAAATTCTTTGTAGCAATTATGTCATCCATTAACCAGGCATAGTTACAGGGAGAATTTTTCTCAACTTTTGCTAATAAAATATGACTAAACAAATATGTGATCTTTTGAGCCTGACAACTTTGAAAACATTTTGGGAAAAAAAAAAAAGACACAATTAAAAGAATTTTGTGGAACATTCTCTATATTTGGAATATATTTTCTTTTATTTTTTCTGTGTAGCATAGTTTAAATTGTTTCAGTAGAAATAAAAGTATAAGGAAGAAATATGTATTGACACTGAATTTATTGCAACATATTTATTGTCAAAACTATGGCACTGGGGTATAAAACACTAAGGCTCTCTCAGTGCTACTCAGTGAAATTCTGGAAAGGCATATCAGCAGCTTCAGTTATGCTAAGTCATTCTAAGGTTTTCATTCAGATCAGAAGAGCAAATCTTTCCCAACCTCCCACTCCTTTCTCCACTATGCGTCCACACCTTCTCTGCTCACAGTACAGTTGACTGATTGATGATGATTAAGTTCATAAAATAAATTTACTTGAAAACTACAGTCCATGGAAAATACTTAAAAAAAAAAATCAGATTTGAGGGTCATCCCCAATTCCTTTGCTCTGTGACCAGAGAATCCCTTCAAGGTAAACAATGAATACTGGTTAGCTTAGGTTCAAGTAAGACATTTGATACCTGGAGAAAAATAAGCAGGAGAGTGAATAAAGCAGTAGTCACATTTCTGAAGAATGAAGTTGGTAGATTGCAAGTGACAGGTTCAATTACTGGTCCATGGACCACTGACACATCTGCCTTAAACTCTGAGGAATGGGCAGTAGGAAAAGGATGAATAACTCTTAAGATTTAGAGAAAATATGTAACCACTCAGGCAGAAAATTAGCAATTACATTTCGTGCCATCAGTAATAACTATTTCAACAAAGATCTTAGGTTAACGTCAGACTGTGTGACAGTAGATCAACCATTACACCTGTGTTCAATCAGCAGCCACATCCCTCAGTGCAATACTGAGCTGTTCAGTTCAACTGTGGCTTGTTCAGTGATAAGCAAGATGGCTGACATCTGGAACAGAGGTATTCAAAAGCAATTTTCTACACAGTTTTGATGCTGAGTGTCAAAAAGAGAAAAATTTGGACAATTGCAATTTGTGTTTTCATTATCCTTTGTTATTTTTCTTTACAGTAATAAAATTAGAACTTTTGTTGAACATAAAGTAAAATTCACATTAGTAAATCAGAATATTTTAGAGTGTAATTCTTCAGATTTACAGAAAAATAAGGTATCAACTTTAATAAATTTATAAATTAATTATATTATCTCTATCTTTCAGAATAAAGGAGTAAACCAAAAGGTAACAAATTCAAAATTGAAAAAGAAGAATATAAACCTATACTGCATCACCATTTTATGTTTTTAATTTTAATCAGGATTGATATTGTAAACCTAACCAATATTTTTTTTTTTTTTTTATATTGTAAACCTAACCAATATATTTTTAATTTACATGTTTATTAAAAAATAACATGAGCCTGGTGTGGTGACGCACATCTGTAATCCCACAGGCTTAGGATACTGAAGCAGGAGGATCACAAGTTCAAAGTCAGTCTCAGTAATTTAGAAAGGCCCTAAGTAACTCAATGAAATCCTGTCTCTAAATAAAATACATAAAAGGGCTGGGCTGTGGCTCAGTGGTTGAGTGACCCTGGATTAACTCCCCAGTATCAATGAGAATAAGAATAAGAATAACATGAGTAATATAATAGATTTCTCATCAATCAGGTAAGTGTCAATTTATCCCACAAGCTCCATATTGTTATGTAGTACTTTCGCAATGAAACATACATAAAATGAATAAAAATAAGACAAAGAAGTCCCAAAACAAAAATAGAGAAAGTATTGAACATATTTAATACTTCGAAAAATGATCAATAAGGAGATTATAATATAAAAAAGGCATGAATGTGTTGTAGATATAGTTAACAAAGGATCATCTTTACTCTGAATATGTATAGAAAAATAGCCTTTTATAAAATACGAAAAGACAGAGTTAAATCTTATTCTTGATCATTCAGGGTTATAAGTTAGTTATTTACAATAACTACAAATTTTGAATGCAATTTTTGGGAAAATACAAAATTCCTTCAAATTAGGTTATTGGATTAAATTTATTATGCCCATATATTTAATTCATATTATTGATGCCTCAGACCCAAGAGAGATTCTTAACAATACATTAAATATTTTCAGATATGCTTCATATAAATATATGATTTGTTATGGCTGGTGATAATTCAATAATATATGTATATGTATAATATATTTTGCATAAATTTGTATATAATGTATATATATATATTATAATCAAAATAAAACAATTGGTCTACCTTTTAAATTTGTCTGGGAAGACAGCATTTTTTTGTGGAAGACTGAGGAAAGGGGACCCATCTAAAAAGTCCTGCAAGAATTGCTCTCACAGTCAGAGAACCATCTATTTGCTCATGGGTCTCTGTGTTCTAGAACTCAGGACAAATACAAAAATCATGTTACTAAAACAAAAATAATAATGATGAAGATGACAAAAAATACATGAAATACCTTAAGTGCTATCCATAGCACATTATCTTATTCAGTTTACACAAGAAAGAGTGTAAATGCAGAATTAGAAGTTATTTTGCCTTGCAAAATAACTATTTTTTTAAAAAAAGTTCTGTTTGAACCAAACTGGTAAGTCGTTGACATTTGACATGATCTAGAGAATACTCTAGTGCAGAACACTTTTAAAAAGTGACGATTATTTTTATTTATTTTCTCTTGAGTTATTGTTATGAATTTAGAATATGTGTGTTAATATTTTTGTTAATATTCTCAAAGCAAGTTTAACTACTCTGCAGAAAACAAATTCCTGTGCTTATTGTGATGGGGAGACATCAGCACTCTTCAGCATGAATGTTAATCCTTTGACAAGGAAGATGGAGAGAATTATAAATAATATTAGTTTATTTTCCTCAAATGCAAGCATTTGCAAGGTCATAACAGCTTTTACTTTATTTTATTTTATTTTGTTGCTCAGAGTCAACACATCCAATAATGTTTATCACCAGTGATTCAACCTATTTGAAATATTGTAAATGGTGCAATGTTTATTCTCAGAACTTTCAAATTCCCTTTTTTTCTCCTCACTTCTTCTGTTTCCCAAAGTACTTCTGCCTCATCTCCATCCTATCAGTGTTCAATTTCAAATAGCTATAATGTTGGGAGGGTTTGAGTGACTTCTTCTCATTAAGGTATAAATGATAGATTGATTCTTGTTCTGTCTTTTCCGGGGCATTTACATTTTAATAGGGGATAATTCTTTCATTCATGGGGAATGAGTTCTATAATAGTGTAATTTCAAACTAGAGTAATAGGACAGTGTAAGAGGAACTTGGAACTGGGAAATCTTCATTGTTCATTTTTCTCAAGGTTATATTGCATTGCTTATTATTTTTTAAGAGGTAAACTTTAACCTATGCCTTTGGTTCTAGTGTATACAAAGTTGCATTTATCCTCTCCAAAGCTGGAGTTATTTTCTGGAAGTAATTTAAACATAGATACAATCCCATTAACTCTTTCATATCTATAAGGTAACCTTGAGTGTTCAGCAATCATGACATGGAAAGCCTCTGAGGTAGGTGGAATCAAAAGCCAAAGTAAAGCAAGCAAAAAATAGCATCAAACACAAATGCATAAAACCACAGAAAGTGCAGTGAGACAATCTAATCAGCCATCCCAGCAGTAATATTTATATACCTCCCAGCCCTGTAGTAAATATTGTTTTATGTACATACACTATTCCTTCAGCTTCAAGGAGAGATGAGATTTCTAAGTACCCTCTTGCTGTACAACTCTAGTAAATAAAATGTATAGTGCTCTTATAACTATCCCAGAGAGACATGGAGATCATATCATAGGCATTCTTATTCTTCCTTAAAACAATTTTTATGAATTATAAATCATACATAATTCTAGGGAAAGGAAATACACATGAAACCTACTGACAACATGTTTGTCTTTCCATCACAAAGGTATAAATTTTAAATTGAATTACCTCACGTCTCACTATATTTTTGTATTTCCTTTTACTGTTAAGCCATAGTAATTCTAGAGTAATTTTTAAAAGTTAAACAAAGTATTATATGCTAGTTCTTTGTGAATTAACAGATTGAGTTGAGATAGAAAATTCCATATGACTTCTGAGATCTAAGGGGAAATTCTAAAAATTAATGCATTTTCACCAAGTTCAAGAAAGTGTTGATAATAAACTAAAAGTAACGAGTGTTCTTCATCATGCAATTCATGGGGCAATAAAAAGCCAAATTCATGTCACCAAATTCCATATAAATGATATAAACTAACAAATATTAATGAATATCCTGTCTAGAATATATCCTCAAATATGTGGGGATATTTTAGTTATCTGGAACCATTAGAAAATTACACTGATTTTTTCAGATGACAGCAATGTGTATTTTACATGATCTTTTTGGAAACGTATTTTTGTTAATATTTTGTGCTCTAAACATAATGTAAATTTCTACAGTTGACTAAATTTAGATTAAAAACAGGACTGGATATGTAGCTCAGGGTAAAGCACTTGTCTATTTTGTGCAAGGTGCTGGGTTCCCACGGCAGTACAGTAAAAAACAGGGCATATTATATTATAAACAGCAATTTTTAATTCCTTCAAGTCTCCTTCATTGATTTGGAATTATTTACCTATTAAAGAAGAATATAAAAATTCTATAAAAGTTTGCATCACAGGTTGTTCTGGTAAAGGGTAATTCTCACCTCTGGGGAGGTCTGATGCTAACTATTTGAATATCAGCTATTGTTTTAAAATAGGATTCTGAGGTTGGGACTTTAGCTCAATAGCAGTGCTGTTGTCTAGAATGCCCAAGGCCATGGGTTTGATCCCAAGCAGTGCAAAAGAATAAAGTAGAATGTCTATACTTTATAAAGAAAACTACATTTAAAATGTTTTAGTTTCTGAAAATCTATCCCTCAGATAATAGACTAAGAGGAAGTTACTTTTTTACAGTTGGAATAATTTTTAGGCTCATTAAAATTTGCCTTTCAGATAATTGAAGTCTTCACTTTTAGAATAAGTGAGCTTCTGTGGATTTTTTGTGTATTTATTTTTCTATTTAAATTTCCTGAAGGAACACAGTAACAATGAAATACTTCCAGTTAACTCTTCCTACCATGCTTTATAGCCTGTGAAAATAACAAAGATCTAAAGATCAGCAGTTTCTCACTTAATTATGAAGTAGAATTTTTGCAATTTCATTTACAGTAATACTGCAAGAAATTATCTGTAGTATGCTTTTTCATGTGAAAAATAAGTAAGGGAGAAAGGGAATTAAAATGAAATTTTTATTCTCACTTTGACTAGAATAAATATTTAGAGTAAATCAGGATTCTTTCTACTCTGTCTGAAGTACAATATATTTTTAATAGTGTATTCAATTCAAAGTTCATTTTAATTAAAAATGAATTCTTAAATCAGTAACTACCATGCAGAGGGTAATCAAGATTTATCTTCGTCAATTCAGTTTATCAGTTTATCAAGTGTTAGAATAAGTATTCTCTTCTAATTATTCAATTCAATTATGTTTTTCAGAAAGTTTAAGAATGTTCTCAATGCACAAAGCTTAAAGTAAATGTAAGAAATGGATTGACCTTTACATCTCTCAAGATTTTTAAAGCTAACATGGATAGTATTCTGATGGTAGATTTTGAAATACTAATTTATTTTGCTCTGTAAATCAGTTTTTTAAAAACTATCTCTCTTGCCAATTTTTATTATCTTAAACATAAAATTTATATTCTATAATTAAAATATATGTGAAATGCAGATCAAACTTTTTGATGTTTGCCTAATTAAATTTTGCCTTAATTAAGTAGACTAATGAATTATCCATTTTAAAATTCTAAGTATCTTTCACCTCAGACGTATTGCTAGATCAATAATCTGAAATACAATGGATGATATAAGTTGATCAGGCTTTGGAGACAATAATTTTAAAATGCAATGGTTTTGATTCAGGTGATCAGTTAATGTTTACTTTATTGAATTTATAATATACAATTATTTTATTTTCCTCATGTTTTGAAAACTCCTCAGAATAAAATTTAGACACTTATTTCTCTTTCACTCCTTTTTTTTTCTTTTTGAAATTTTAAAATTAAAGAAGAGTTAAACCTGAGCTTTTCCCAATGTGAAGAATGTTATGAGCTAGTCTCAGATCACCATGGTCCAGAATCCCTATTCCTCTATGGTGGTTGTCCCTGGTTTTCAGATCTGTTTTCTCATATGCACAATGATGATGGTAATGTTACCTACCCCATGATCCCTGTGAAGACTCAATGACCCACATGCCTCCAAAGTGTTTAGCCAAGGGCCTGACTTGTTTTAGAAGCACTCAATAAAAGTTTTGTTTTGTCTTTATTGAGCTAATGAAGAATAACATCAGTGCTATATGAAATTATGTTGGTCTTACAATAGTTCTGTGAAGAGAAAGGTCTTCCTCCTCTTCACCAGCTGGGCCTTGGCTTGCTTTCCTCTTTTCCTCTGGTCACATTTATCCTGCTTTATTCACTATCTTCTCACTTCATCTCCTACAATATTCCATGATTTCTTTATCCTCTGCTTAGAATGTTTGATACATGAGAAAGCAGATTTGTCTGTCTTGTTCATTGGTAACTATAACACATAGAACACAGTGGGCATATAGTAGGTACTCATTAAATATTGGGAAATGAATGAGTGAATTTATAATTGGGGATTGACTCCTGAACATTCATGAAATTTATGTGTACTTAAGTAGTATTTTACAGGTCAGGCACATTTTTCAGTCTTTAATGATCAAATTAATTTGTTACTTATCTTACTTCCAACATCTATCAATCTGATAAATATTCTTAGCAGAATTTTATTAAAATTAGCAGAACTATTTTGTCTACTGAAAACTCACTAATATCTCATAATTATGCATGTATAACAACTGCTAAAGTCCATGACTACTCCTTTAATATAATTTATCAGATAGAATAACTGCATTTGATTTTAATCTGTGTTCCTTGTCCCTATCTTAATTTGTGCTTCTCAGAGAACCAGAGGAAAAGTATATGTAACAGCAGTAAATTCAGGAGTGCAGACACAGGGAAATACATATAGTAAAAGAAAAGTGAAGAGGCAAGGAGGAAGAATAAGCATGAGAAAGTGTGCTAGCCCATTGGCTAAGGAATCTAGGCAGGCTGATGTTTAAGGTCAGCTTTATGAAACTATTTTTGAAGGCACAACAAACATGGAGGAGACAAGAAGGCAGAATCATGTATCTGTAGACTTTGATTTCCAGTGATTAAATTTTGCCTCAAGAACTTCCAAGATCATCTCCATCCCCCACCCCCAACTTTCTTGGTTGCACATTATTGTGGTCTGATCAGATCCTGGGGATGCTAAGGATTCAGTGGCAATCAGGAATCCTTGTAGAAGAGCAATTGTCTCATAGACCTGAAACAAGGCACTATTAATATAGGCTCATGGGTAAACTAAAAGCCAGGAGTCATCTCTGCAGCTGATATCTGTGTCTGTAGCATAGCCACTGTAAGGTAGCAGTAACTTGGTCCCGTGACTCTGGAAGGTAAACATGCAGCTATGACAGCTTCAGTAGGAAAAGCAGGAAAAACAGGGAAGGGTTCAACTCTGGGGTGGGAAGCAAACTGCACAGGCCTTCATCTTTTCAATATGCTAGAAAAGTGTTATGGGCTTGTAGCACTGGCATTCAAAAGTATGGAGATACATGAATCTCCAAAACTCTCAAAATGCAAATTCAAACACACATGTCTTCTGAAAGTAACTTCCTCTTTAACAGGATAATAAAACAGGACTTAAATAATTTCTGTATTAAAAGTCTCATTTTTACCAGGAAATTTTGTAATGGCCACTTAAAATTTCCATTAAAATTTACTTCATAATAATATAATAAACACAGATGACCCAGCTGACAGTATGTATCCTTACTCTTGCCTTTTTAGTAGGAAATTATATGAGGGTGCTTAGTGGAAGCATTCATTCGAATATGGTCTATGAAATAGCATTATGTGCAGCCCTGCTTGTCAAACTGGAATTTCATCAATAAAATACTCTCCTGACTCAATAAGAACCAATAATGGGAGAGGCAAATAATGAAGCATAGTAAAAATATAGTACTTCTGAGCTCAATTTTAATCAAACATTTAAGAAAATATTGTGAATCTTGATTTTCCAAATCCAACCATGCAATGTAAGAAGAGAAATGTTTGTGTATGTGTGATGCATGTTATTTACAAATTCCTTCCCTCTGTGTGAACAAGAAAACCTAGATGAGTCTGACATTCTCATCAAAGAGAATACAATACTTGCTGTGGTGAAATTTAACTATGGCAATGTTAGTGACCTGAATATCTTGCTTTAGCACAGATGGATCTGGAAAATGAGTAATAAAGATCAACAATCAATCAATAACTATGTGCATACCTATATTTATTTTAAATACAAACTTTAGACTTGCAAACATGCAACTAAGCCTAAACATAGATTTTTAAAAGTAACTTGTGCAATAAATATTCTTCTGGAAATTATAAACAAAATGTTATGCTTTATGCATTTTTAAAAAAATCTTAACAAAAACAATACACTTAAAAATACAATTAAAGCTATAGTGTTTTCTTGTTCATATCCAGACTTCCTTTGTAAAGTGAAGCTTTTGACAGTAAGAACTTAGTGAAATCTCACTTTTCTTTTTCTTTAAAACATATTTTCTCATTTTGGATGTGTTTATGGGTTTTCTACCAGTGCATTGCAATTATGCATAATATTGGAATTCATTGTGATAGGTTCATACATGAACATAATATTTTGTGGTCAATTTTATTTCTCAACACTTCTCTTTTCCTTTCCTTCCTTTCTCTCCTTTCCTTTGCATCTACTGGTCTTCCTTCTATTTTTAATACATCTTTTTTATATTCATTTTTATCTCCCTAGATTCCACCTCTGAAAGAAAATATGCAACCCTTATCTTTCCGAGTCTGACTTATTTCACTAAGTATGATGTTCTTGAGTTCATTTATTTACCTTCAAATAAAATAATTTCCTTTATCTTTATGGCTGAGTAGAACTGCATTACATGTATAATTTCTTTATTTATTCATCTGAAGTTGGACACTTAGGCTGCTTGGCTACTGTCAATTGCAGTGCTGTAACACGTATTCATGAATTGCTATAGTATGCTGACTTTAATTCTTTTGGACAAATACCAAAGAATGGTATATATGGGTGATATAGTGATTCTTTTCCTAGTCGATTGCCGATTTTGATAGTGATGACACTAATTTATAATCCCACCAACAGTATACAAATTATATAATTATTCTTTTGCATTCTCACTTTAGAAATGACTATGTTTTGATTCCAAGAGAAGCAAACTATCTTAACAAAAAAGGCCTCTTCCAGTCATCCTCAACTAATTAATTTTAATGTATTCATAGTCCAGAAAAAAAAAAACAAAGGTGCATAAAATTGTTTACCTTGAGTAAGTAAAAGACACATTGTTTTCTTGGCCATTTTCATGGTTCTTGTTATTTTATATACTGAAGATATTTCATAAAGTCAGGATAATTTATAAATTGCTAAAAGCCAAAACAATGGTAAAGAAAATCTCAATCTGTTAATTTGAGTGCAAAAGCTTGTGTGGTAGCATGCATGCCTGAGTCAACTCAAATTCTGGTAATGCTGTTGTAGAAAAGACTATTTGGGAGGCCTAGGCAATGTAGCTCAGTGGCGCCCAATGCTCAATACTCAGCACCTCAAAAAAATAAATAAAGAAGTTAATTTGTACAATGAATACACCAGCATGCAATGCTTTTCTCATGAAGGATGTCACTGTTCAGAGTTTGTGGTTTGGTAGTTTATTCAACTGATAAAATATTAAGTTGTACTTGAAAAATATTTTGAATGTGATTTTTATCTAATTCCTGAAATGTTTATATTCTTTGACCAAGTATTTACTCTCTTAGAAATCTATCTTAGGACTAGCAAGAAAAAAATATAATCTTCAAATATGATGCCACATAAAAAATTAAAGTATAATGCATGTCTTAAAATTTTGTTCATCTAAGTCACATTATTTAAGTCTCAAATAGATACTATTTATTTTAATTAAAAATTTAGAATTTTAATTATTTTATTAAAGATGAAATGGCACAATGATAATTAACCTATGTTTCATACTATAACATAAAATATAATTATTTTACTGAGAAAATAGTTAGAACATGTTAAATATTATATTACTTTACTTTTGCAAATAATAAATTGAGGTTTTTTTGCGAAGAAAAAATGGGCAGAAAGTCTAACAATATGTAAAGAATGCTTGTTCAAAGACAATGGCATTTATAGGTATTGTATTTTTTAATTTTCCAGCTTGCACTCTGGAAGATTCTTACATTCTCAATAATTATCTTGTGTTGGTTTTATGATGAAAATATTTTCATTTTGTCAGAGATAAAATGAACATCAGGTGGAATAAAAAAATACATGAAAGTAACTAGAGCAGTTTTTAAAATAATTAATTCCATTTCAAATAATTTACTTTTGATTCATTTGTATAATATAAAACTGTATATAAAGCACCATAAGAAAATTCTATTTAGTCATTTCAGCCAAATACTTGGGATGAAAGAATATGTGTTATATTCAAATTTAAGCAGTTATCGAGGAATGATGAAATGAAAATAACTTATATATTTAGTTTCTACATATATGCGTCTTGAAAGGTAGTAAATTTTCCAGAAACATCTTGAGAGAATATTATGTTTTGTACATTATCTCAGCAACTAATTAGTGGAATTTTTACCACATGATTTATTTACCAAAAATTTATTGAGTCACCTCCCTATTCCAGAAAGTGTATTTGCATCTACATATGCAAAAATATAATACATCATTATTTTATGAATCGAACTCAAGTAAAATAAATCATTTTAAAATATGATAGTTTCAGACAGAGAGGAAGGAATTAGCAAAAACAAACCATAAAAACATGTTAAAAGATTTAAAAGAGCAAGGGATGTGTAGTTTAAACTAATTAGAGCAGCATCACAAACAACAGGAGTATAGCAGGAGTATAGCCTCTTGACTTGAGGCAAGAGAAGACAATTTGGTAAGCCAGAGTAAAGAATACAGCTCCTTTGCAGGCAAGGAACTAGAATTTCCATCTTGCCCATTTAATCAGTGAACTGTGGACCCTGTCAGCAGTCAAGCATGAGAACATGCAGAAATCCAGTCAACATGACAATGTGAATGTTAATAACTTGTTACTATTTGGGGAATTTTTGGTCACTTAGTGCCTCGGTTGTTCCACAGGACCTTTTTCACATTCAAAAATCTTAATTTTGAATATTTTTGCACACAAGCTGATAAAGTTATGGATTCTTTTAATGTTTTTTTTACCATTATTAGACTTCTTTTTGTTGAATATGATGTGCATATTAAATCTATAATGAAATGGCCTCTCCAAAAATAAACAAAACATTTAATATTCTAAAGGAGGGCTTATTACACACTATAAAAAATAGAGATCAATGTCAGTTTTATTGTCAAGTGATTTTTTAACTTCAATGATATTTGGAAAAAATCTGCAAAAGCAGGGTAATGCTGTTCATGTGTAAAGGTATAAATTATTCGTTACTAAAGTAGAAAATATGAAGGAAATGTCATTAACAATTTTTTAATAGAAGGGAAATAATTTTAAAATAACAACTTTTTAAAATAAATTTTTAAAATCAAATATTTTAAATACAAACATGTAAATTAAAAGAGAGATTAAGGTCTAATGACCCCATCTTATATAAAAAGATTTACTTGAAATTTCTTCAAACTATTACATCATTAAGATAGTAAGGATTCTATTGTGTATTTAAAAACATTACTGTGCTTAAAGGCAAGAACACCTGGTACATTATATGTGAAAGTCACTTTCATTATATGTGAAAGTCACTTGCGCATACCTGCTAGTTTGTACACAGCAGAACACAATTCCCTGCTAGAAGCAGTAAATAAACAGAATGAGAGACAGGAATGCTACCTTCAAAAAGGCTCTTGAGGATGTGAAACACAGTGCATAACATATAGAGAGGCTATCAAAGGCATGGTATTGGGCATTTCATTCTATATTGGGAAGGCTTCTAGGTAAAGAAGCAGAGAAGGTAGCACAATTGAGGATCTCAGTAATTGAGGATCTTGACTGTTTCTCCAAGAAAAGTGACATGGAGAAAGAAAGCCTAAATAGTTTACTTACAATGGTGGGTGTAGGCTGCACCAGCTGACAGCAGGATTTCCTAAAGCTAGAATGGGAAATGAAGAACGGGCAAGTCTGGGCTTAATAAGGAATGTCATAGTTGAGGAATCCCACAGTTGAGGATTTTCAGAAAACATCTCTCCCCCATATAAGAAGGAATAATAGCCTAACCACGTTTAACTATTTCAATTTACTGATTGTAACTAAAAACTATAAACTAGATAGATTTACCAAATTCTAGGCTACTGAAAGCCTTTGGCAGGGTCTTGGTTCTTATTTTCCACTGATCTGCTCAGACAGTTGTCAAGAAAATATACTCCAACAATAATAAATTATCAAAAGAAGTTGCAAGGTATATAAAAGTTACCATTAAAATTCAAATGACAGGTAAAGACTCAACAGAAAACTGTTACTGAAGAATTTATAAAAATTGGGGCTTGTCATTCCAACTGATAAAAATAAAAACTTACTATTAAAGTGATTATCTCTATCTAGAAAAATCAGAGACTTCATTAGAGATACAACTCAGGAAAGAGATGATGCAAAAATATGAGATGAAATGAACTGACAGTAATCAAAAAATTAAAGAAAATCACAAAATGATTATATCATGTAACAGCAAAATTTAAAGAAACAGCAGAGAGAAACAAAAACTCACAAAGGATAAAATAAATTACATGAAATAAATACAAGTGAATCATTTTAAATTATTAGTGAAAAAATAGTAAGTCTGGCATAGTACATGGATAAAGTAATCACACACATAAGCAATGTTCTAAAAATGATAATGCAAGGATGCTCTAATTAATAGAATAATGACATAATTGTGTCTAAGATTATTTTACTGCTAGAAGAGACTTTCTGTATAAACATTAAGAAAACTTTTATCTGTAACTCCCCTTTATGTTCTGGAAATCATTCAAGGGAAATAAAAGAGAAAAATGTCATAAAAAAATTTTAAGTGAAAATATGAAATAGAGAGGATCTCAAGAGGGTCAAAATGAAATTAAGTGCTCTCCACAGTTTGTGAGAGACCTGGGATATATCACTGGACGATGAGGCTGTGGAAAGCAGTGTGGGGGAATGTGAAAGCTTTGGGCAATACAGGCTTCAAGAGTCACTCACTCTCCAGTATGTCCAGCAGCAACATAAAGTGCAAAAGATAGTAAGGAGGGGCTAGGGTTGTGGCTCAGGGGTAGAGTGCTCACCTAGCACACTTGATGTACTAGGTTGGATTTTCAACACCACATTAAAAAAACAATAAAATAAAGGTATTGTGTCCACTCACAACTAAAAATAATGTATTAAAAAAAAACTAGTAAGGAACTGCTAACAGAAATAATGAGGGTTAAGGAACCCAGAATGTGGTGGAACTCAAAGCATGGTATACTGTAGAGAGCAGCGTTCTATCAATTAGTAAGTATCTGGATTATGAATGCTTCTGTGAGTAATTATAAAATGTTGATTGAAATATATAGTTCTTAAAACATATTTCATTTCTGAATAGATTTGAATTTTGCCTCAATGAGGTATTAAGTGCAAATACCAATATCTATGTTGTAGGAGCTTTTGAGTTTAAGATTTTCTTATCATCAGTGTCATCTGAAAATTTCTATGTAATTCTTATGTTCTAACTTGGGAAATCATTAAGGTTTATGGTTAGCATTTATTCAATTTTTGTGAATGTTACATTTGTAGGTGAAAATAACAAGAATTCTTAGTCCTAGGTTTTAAAATTCACTACCAATTATTATTAAATTTTAATTATATTAATTAAATAATGCTATATTTGTGTCACTAGTGTTTAATTTCATTTATCATGGGTAAAGAACTGTTTTTGTTTGTGTCAGTATGTACTTTTAAAAAAATATTTATTTACTTATTTGAAATTATTCAGTTTAAATTGTGTATGACCTCTTATTTCAGTTTAGGTAGTTCATATGTCTCTAGAAATTTGTCACTGTCTGCAATATTTTCTATTTTATTGGAGTATAAATTTTCATAATAGTTTCTAATTATCTTCTGTATTTCAGTTGTGTCCGTTGTGACATTTCCTTTTTCATCACATATTTTAATAGTTTGGGTTTTCTCTCTTTTCCCCTTTGTTAGTATGGCAAGGGGTTTATCAATTTTATTGATTTTTTTTTCAGATAGCTAACTTTTTGTCAATTTTTTCAATTGTTTCAATTTCATTGATTTCAGCTTTGATTTTAATTATTCCTTGTCTTCTACTGTTTTTGATGTTGGTTTGTTCTTTTTCTAGGGCTTTGAGATGTAATGTTAGGTCATTTATTTGATGACTTTTCATTCTTTTTAATGTATGAGTCAAATCTTAGTCCCAGAGATTTTGGTATGTTTTTAATCAGTGTTCTCATTTACCTCTAAGTATTTTTTCATTTCATCCTAGATTCCTCAACTATCCATTCATCATTCAATAGTGTGTTAGAGTAGCTTCTATTTTTTTATTTTATTGTTGATTTCTAATTTCAGTCCATTATGAACAGGTAGAATGCAGGGAATTTTCTCTGTTTTCTTGTGTTTAGTAAGAGTTTCTATGTGCCAGAAGATGTGGTCTATTTTAGAGATGATCCATGTGCTGCCAAGAAAATAGTGTATTCACTCCTTGATGGATGAAATATTATATATATATAATATATATCTGTTGCACATATATTATATATATATGTTTTATATATATATTATATATATATATGTTGTCTAAAGTTTGTTATTATTTAGTTCAATAGTTTCTTTATTTAGTTTTTGTTTAGAAGATCACTCTCCAGTAGTGAGAGAAATGTGTTAAAGTCACCCAGTATTATTGTATTATGGTCTATTTGATTCTTGAAGTTGGGAAGGGTTTGTTTGACATACATAGATGCTCCATTGTTTAGAGCATAAATATTTACAATTGTTATGTCTTGTTGCTGTATAATTCCCTTCAATAAAATTAAACAACCTTCTTTGTCCCTTTTGATGAACTTTGGCTTAAAGTCCACTTTATCTGATATGAGGATAGAAACCCCTGCTTGTTTACTCAATCCATATGAGTGATGTATTTTTTCTTATCCTTTCACCTTCAATCTATGGATGTATTTACCTATGAGGTAAGTCTCTTGGAGAGAGCATATTGCTGGTTCTTGTTTTTTAATCCAATCTGCAAGTCTATATCTTTTGATTGATGAGTTTAGTCCATTAATATTCAGGGTTATTACTGAGATATGACTCGTATTTCTGATCATTTTGGTTTATTTCTGGCTTTTAATTTGATTTACTTTCTCTTTTGACTATTTCTGTTGTGTAGTTCCTTCCTTTGCTGGTTTTTACTTTTCATTTATTCATTTATTTTTTATTGTGGAAGGTTTTCATCTTCAAATCTGAAACTTAATTTGGCTGGATATAAAATACTGAAAATTTCCAGTATCCCACCTTTAAGAGGGAGACCAACACCCAGTTCACGTCATCCTCATGGAATATATTTTTGAGGATATCCTGTAGTGCAGGCTTTCTATTTGTGAATTCTTTTGATTTTTGTTTACCATGGAAGATTCCATTTCATCTTCAAATATGAAACTTAATTTGGTTGGATATAAAATTCTTGGTTGGCATCCATTTTCTCTCAGAGCTTGAAATATGTTGTTCCAAGACCTCCTAGCTTTGAGGAACTGGGTTAAGAAATCAGTTGAGATCCAAATTGGTTTTCCCCTATACATAATTTGCTTTTTTTCTCTCATGGCCTTTAAGATTTCATCCTTATTTTTCTTTTAGTCATTTTCATTATATAATGTGCGTTGGTGTGGGTCTGCTCTAGTTTTGTACATTTGAAGTCCTGTAAACCTTCTGTATTTGAGTGTCCATTTCATTGTTTAGTTTTGGGAAATGTTCTTATATTATGTCATTGAAAAGATTGTGCATTCCTTTGGTTTGTATCTCTGTTCCTTCTTCTATCCCAATAACTCTTAAATTTTGTCTTTTCATGTTATTCCATAAATCTTGGAAGTTCTGTTCATGGATTCTTACCATCTTCTCTGCATGGTCAACTTTATTTTCAATATTAAATATTTTGTTTTCATTATCTGAGGTTCTGTCTTCCAAATGGTCTAGTCTGTTTGTGATGCTATCCATTGAATTTATAATTTGATTTATTGATTTCTTCATTTCAAGAATTTCTGGGCTTTTTTTCATAATCTCTAACTCTTTATTGAGGTGATCTTTCACTTCCTATATTGTCTTTTTGATTTCACTCTTTATACCATCCTTTACTTCGCAAATCAGATAAACCATGTACATTCTAAACACCTTCATGGACATTTCGTCTATTGTGTTGTCAGTGGATTCTCTTATTGGGTCATCATGGTTTGTTGTGGCATTTTGTCCCATCATTTTTCATATTGCTTGTGTGTTTTCCCATCTAGTTGTATGGATCTGAGGCAACACAGATTCTATCCTGTTGATCTATGTTGTCACTGAAGATTTCCAGAACCTGCCTTTAAGAGGGAGACCAACACCCAGTACAAACAATATATAACCTCGAATCTGATAGCTCCCAACAAGGGGTCCACTGCCCTCTTGCTATAACAGCAATAATGAGTTCAATCATTGTTCACAATAAAAACAGAAAATTTGCCAAATGGATTTACAATCTCAAACAGTGCAGGATATGGTGATTATTGTAAGGGAGAAAGAAAGAACCAGAAGCAAAAATCCATAGGAAGAGTGGGAGAGGAACCAACAGACATTGGCTATTATGTGGAGAAAAGGCAAAAAGGGAATCTAGGTAGACAGACAAGAGGAAGAATACATATAAAGAGAAGGAAAAAAATTAAAAATATAAGAATATACAGCAGAACTGCAAAACATCATGCATATATTACAGTCTTCAACAAACTGATGCACAAAAGACACCCTGCTCCAAATATGGTGGAGACAGATGCCAGAGAAGAAAAATATAAAATAAAATAAATCTCAGTGAAAAACTAAACAACTGTCTCTGCCAGTGTCCAAAAGCTTCTCAACCCTGTCCCTGACTTCCCAAAAGACAGCCTAGATAGGCCCTGGCAGATGCAGTCACTATCTCACCTATCAGGGCCTCAGATGTCCTGGACCCAGCCATGTTGCAATCCCAAGATCTCAGTGCCACTGGAAACTTGGAAAGAGACCACCAGGAATGAGCAATACTGAGGGACAGTAAGTAGATTGCAGCAAACTGCACTCCCAGGAGGAAGACCCCAGTTGCAGCCAAATCCATTGCACCCTGACACTAAACCTCCAGGGCCTGGCTGGTGTCCTAAGCAGTGGCAGCAAACCCACAGGCAACCCAAACAAACCCCAGGCTCTGGCCAGCGTCTCAAAATGAATTTGGCCACATGCAACCAAACCTGGAGTCTCCCTGGTAGTGGACCTCTGGGCAGTGGTGAAAGTGGTAGTAACAGGAGTTGGTGGCAGCAGGTAGGTGTCAGCAGCAGATGGGGACTTTGGCCCCAGTGGCTGCGGCATCAGCTGTAGCTGCAGGTGCAGGAACACCTAGACAGGAGACCTCCAGATGACCTCCAGGGAGCAGCAGCAACTTTGACTGCAGAGGTATCAGCATGTCAGGGGCAACAGCGGCGATAGCAGTATAGATGGCAGCTAGACGTCCAAGACAGCATCCAGGGCAGCAGACCTCCAGGCAACAGCTCCTGTGACAGTGTCAACTGCAGCAGCAGCAACTGGAGAAAAAACATCTGGGCACCTGTGGCAGTGGTGTCAGAGGCAGCTGTGCCCCAAGAAAAAATCTCTGAGCTATGGCAACTGTGCCCAGCAGTGGCACCTGGGGAAAAGATCTCTGGGCAGCTGTCCAGTGGCCTCCTCAGTATGTACTTTTGCATACATGTTATTGCTATATTTTTAACTTAATGTCTAAACTAACTGTCCTACAGTAAACAATATAACAGAACAGTATATACGTTAAGTAAATGCTGTCAGGAAAATGCATTATTAATCACAAGGAAAAGATGGAAATTCATGAAGGAATGCCATAAATATCTATTTCTCTTTCCAATGATAATTTTCCAAACATGAAGAATCTTGCTGGACCACACTAGAGCACAGTGGTCCATTGTAGGGAATAGCAGAGAAACAAACAGAGAAAGAGAGCATGTGTGTGTGTGTGTGTGTGTGTGTGTGTGTGTGTTGTGCAGCAACAGCTGGTAGAGATCCCGATCAGCAGTACTAGATGAGAGGGAGGCTACACATTCTTAGGGCATTACCACCTGAGGCTTACCAATAAGCAGCTTCCATAGGTGAAAACAGAATAGGGAAACTAGAAGTCAAGCAGCAATCGACACACTGGGAAACAAATTCAGTGTGGACTCTCATTATTATCTTATTAACACTTTGGTAGAGATGCAAGGAAGACCACACCAACTCCACACCAGTTTGGAGCTTGGAGTCCTGCCACGTTAGAGGCACTTAAGGGAACTCCTTGAACTTACTAGATGTGCTCTGCAAAGCATGAAACCAAAGCCATAAAGTTCAAATGTGATTAGATTGAAATGTAATGCCTGCCAGGACAAAAATTAGCTTCAGAGGAATAGAACAAATTGAGATCCTTTACAGTGTGCTAATCAGAATGTGTATCTATGAGACCTGAAGATAAAATAGGTAAATTTTGACATTGGAAAAATATAAGGAATTCAAATTAAACTGAACATGAGGTAACCTGAAATTTATATCAAGCAGGCAAAACATTTGAAGGCAGTTATGATAAATATGTTTCAAGAATTAAAATGATTAATCTGTTCAAAACATTAATGTACACCAATGAAAGAGGAAAATGCAATGAAAGAGAAATGAGAATACATGGAATATGAAGGATGCTGGGAAAATTTACAATACTGCAAATCAAGAATTAGTTGAAATACACAAATGTTAAAATATAAATACTATTAAAAATACAGTACATATAAATAGTAGGTTTATTCTTTTTTAAAATTTTTACAGACTTCCCATAGATTCATTGTACACATATGGGGTACAAATTTTTATTTCTATGGTTGTGCATGATGTGCATTCATACCATTCGTGTAATCATGCATGCACATAGGGTAATGATGTATGTCTCATTCCAACATTTTTCATATCCCTGTCCCCTCCCCTTCTCATTTCCCCCATTTTTCTCCCACCTCCCAACCCCCCACCCTATCGAATGGAAAACATTCTACTATAATTGACTACAATAATAAAATGGGATATCATAGAAAAATGAAGGAATGGAATTGGAAGATGATTAATCCTGCACATGTGAAACAGCCAGAGAAATATCTGATTACTTGTCTTTTTGAAAAAATGTAGATTTAAAAATAGGTATGGAAATATTAATGTTATATAATAAAGATTAAAGGAGAAATGAAAAATGTAAAGGAAACATGATTATAGGAATGAATAGACAGGAAATTTTTGTAGAAAAATGGAAACTATAGGAGCACAAACTGGAATTTACAGAAAAGTGAAATAATGTATTTGAAAATTTAATGATTCAATGACCTTGAAATGCTGATTAGAAATAGCAAAAAAATCAATAATCTTTACAGCAAACCATAAGAAATTATCCATTTGGGCATGGCAAGTAGAATGATTAAAAAAAAAAAAATGAGGCAGGTAAAGTGGCTCATGTTTGTAATCCAAGTGGCTTGGGAGGCTGAGACAGGAAGATCACAAGTTCAAAGTCAGCCTCAGGAAAAACAAGGCACTAACCAACTCAGTGAGACCCTGACTCTAAATGAAATACAAAATAGGGCTGGGGAAATGGCTCAGTGGTCAAGTGCCCCTGAGTTCAATCCCTTGTACCCACCCCCATAAAAAGAGAGAGAGAGAGAGAGAGAGAGAGAGAATACAAGAAGGATTACATTACCAGAGTTTGGAAAAATGCAAATGTTTTTTTCAGGTGTGACTTTAAAAATTCATCAATGTTAATTTTTAAAAATCAATATATAGTAGTCATCAGTAAAATATTCACACTTAAGTAGTTCAGTGAAACATAAAAATTTAATATCACAAATGAGAAAAATGTGAATGCAATCAGAGAAAAAATGCTTCATATAAAGAGAAGCAGCATTATGAATTATCACTCATTTCTCATGAGAAACAATAGAGAATAGAAAACAATGGAATAGCATCTTTGAAATAGAATATTAACCACAAGCTTTCAGCCAGTGAAAGTTCCTTCACAAAAAAGGTGGAATGAAGACCTTTGAAGATAAAGAAAAGCTGTAAGAATTTGTCTTAAGCAAACCTGCTCCACAAGAAATTTCAAAAGAGTTCCTTCTGGCTGAAGTAAAATTATACCAGATGGAAATACAAATCCACAGGCAAAAAGGAAACATGAAATATTTGCTTGGTGTATAAAATATAACAATATTTTAAAGTGTCAGGGACATGTAAATGGAATTATATGTTAAGATTATTAAAGTGTGATCAGAAAAGAGAATATTGCTACTAGGACTTGGAAGAATGATCTGTAACATCAAAGTGTGAATTGTTGGTGTGAAGTAAAAAGTATTAAATGAAAAGGAAAATGTGTCAATGTCATCTGTGTGTGGTGAAGTATGGCATGTAAATTGGTACCATAGTTAATCAAAATTAATAATCAAAATAGTAAATCAAAAAATGTGAGACCCAGGGCAATAGACAAATTAACATAAAGGGGCCCCTAAACCTGTATGCCTTGATGATAAAATACTGAATTTGTAGAATTCAACAGAAGTCCCTTTGGTTATATCTGAAAATAAATCTATGTATGAATGTTCTTTGATCTCTTGATCTGCTAATCTAATCTAGGGTATACTTACAAGTGGGCTTGATTATTCTTCAAGCCTTGCTTGAATTGCTTAGTGTTTGTCAATAATCTAAATGCTCATCAAAGGAGGGACACAAATACTGCTGTTCTGTACAAATCTGTGATGTTAAAAATAAAGAGAGTATTAAGTACTAATATAAAACAATATCAGAGATGTAGTGTTACATGAAAAAGGGCAAATGTTAGAATAGTGTTAATGATGTTACCACTTATGTATGTGGGTATATGAGTATGTTCACTTTGGATACACAAGACTTAAATAAAAATAATTTAAATTATTAAGTTTTAGAGAGGACATGAATTATCTTATAATTTATAAAGTTTGTTAGTAAGATATGAAAATCATTTAAATCTTTGAAAAGATAGTTATTCTTTCATATTAAGTTACTTAAAAGATGCAAAGTGATAACAAAAAAGGTGAATAAAATATAGCATTTTTGTGTTACCTGCTCTATTATGTATTGAGATTAAAAAGAAATGATATTATGTTAAAAGACCTGCAGTATTATGTATTGAATAAATGTCTAACAACATTTCATATGGTAATTTATTCAGGCAAATCTTAAATGTAATCATTGACACAAATGGGAGACCCTTATAAATAAGCAATTTTATGGCTAAAATGGTTCAAGGGAAAGAAGAATTTTTAAAAAGACAAAAAATGAATAATTCCAATAAGAATTAGAAGTAAAATGTTATAATTCACTGTTAAAATATAAAATCTTATTCGCAATACAAGGGGCTTGACTCCAAATTAAGTCCACTTAGAATGAAAATGAATAAAGCACTAAAGAAAGATAAAGGTTTAGGCACTAGAAGAAACTTTCAAAGGTTGGGCTACCCAAGACCACTGGAAAGAGACTTGCTTAGTGACAAATTAAGGCTCAATTTTTAATTGCCTATTAGAGAATAGAATTTAAAAAATGTTAGGAATCCAGTTCACAAAAGGGTTTCATGAATCGTTCTAAAGAAAATAAAGATTCAGAAGAGATACTTCCTTTTTAAAAATTGAATGGAAACAGGAAGTCATCAGAGTAACAACCACAAAATCATTAATAAGAAGCAATACACATGCACACACACACACACACACACACACACACACACATCACATTGTAATAGTTTAGAAACACTATTCCTAATAATCTACTTTTAAATAAATCCCCTATGGCCACCCTAGAATTTTAAGCACACTTCAAGGTAAAATTACACTAGATGTGTGACATATCATTAAAATAATGCTACCAGGCTGGAGGACTAGAAGGTCCCTGGAGTAATTCCCAGACATAAGAATAATTTGAGAAAAGAGATTAACATTCATCTTTTTAACTAGCAACATTGGTATAAAATAGAATAAGTGACCTTTTAATTAGACCTAACCCACTAGTTTAAAGATTGGATTTTTAAACATGAATTTCTTTTAACATTCATTTCTGAAAGCTAATTTTTGTGGTTGTGGGTCTAGACATGTATGTAATTTTAAAAAGAAAAACTTTAACCTACAGTTCTCCAGTAGGAAGATGCTGTCTTATGATATCTTCCCCTCCTGAGTGGATGTTTCAGAGGACAATTCACAAATAATTTTTCATTCAATAGAATGAAAAATCAAATATAGGTTAACAAAAATTACTTGATGTCACGTATATAATTCTCAGCATTTAATAATTCTAGCAAAGTATTTTATAAAAGCACTGCTTTTTAAGTCAGATCAGAAAACCAGCCTCTATTCTGCCATGTGTTAACGTATAGGCCTGGATGTACATTTAGATTTACTTAATCTAAGAATTATTCTGCTTTTCAAAATAAAGAATATGTATTATAGAATTGAAATAAGGAATCAATGAGATACCTTATTTTTACAGAAAACTTTAAATGAAAATTAAGTGAATTAAAACTAAAGTACCTGAGAGAGAGTTTTTTCTGTACTTAGTCTTTTACTTACTCAATGTCTTCTTTAATGACTTGGTAAAAGACATGATATCGGTGCTTAGAGCACCTAAGATGTACAAAAAGGCAGAAAGGTAATATGCTCACTAGCAGAGGGGTATCTTTAAACTTTTTGATATGTTATTGGAATAGGTTTAGATGATTTGCTAAAAGATATAAATGTAAAGATTCAGTCCATTGAGGATGGAAATATAAGCTAAAAAATTTTTATAACTTAATAAATTTTAGGTAAAATGAACTTAAATGCCTTAAGATAGAAAAAGTCGATGGCACTGTAATGTTTTTTGTTTTCACAAAAATATCAGAATGCATCAAATGGTAATGACACAAAACAATGACTTAAAATTGTGTAGTACTTACTATAAATTCACTCGAAACTCATAAGACAAGGAGGACTTGGATGTCGATTTTTTTTTTTTTTTTGAAAGGTTATCTAAGAAATCAGAAGTAAGAAAATGGGGAAAATGAGAACGAGGTAAGGAAAACCTACTGTTATTAGTCAGGGTTCTCGAGAGGAAGAGAATCAACAGGAAGTATGATTATAAAAAAGGGATTTATTAGATGGGCTTACATCACCAGAAGCCAGATAGTCCACAATGGCCATCTGCAGTGGGAGAGCTGGAAGAACCAGCAGCTGGGCAGTGCAAGACGCAGAAGCCCCAAAACAAGAAAGATCAACAGTGCTACCTTAGTCCGAGCACAAGGCTTCTGAAAACTACCTGGAGAATCACTGGCAGAGTCCTCTTTGAAAGAGTGAAGAAGCAAGAGTCCAATATCCTCAAACGATTTGATGCAGCAATCAAGAACCAGTTGAAGAAGCGCACAGCTTGCATCTGCATCTACCTCCTTGTTCTTCCAACTTTTATTCTATCCTAATTGGTGGTGTTGCCCACACTTAAGGAGGGTCTCCACTTCAGTTCTTATCCCACATTTCAATCATTTCTAGACACGACCTCATTGACACACCCAGAAGCCTCTTAATCATCAGCATCTCTTAATCCAATCAAGTGTAATAAACCATTACACCTACCAAAAAAAATGCATATAAACTATTGCAACAATGGACAACTAGAAGACCTTCAGAATTCTTTCATCAGAGAAACTGCATGTGTCATCAACTAATTTCTAGTTTTGCTTGCATCAAGCTGGGTGGTCTTGAGTTTCTGAGATATCAGAACAGTAAGCACATTCTGCATTCATTTAATGTGGGATACCGATACAGGTACCAGGAATTTCTTATCACTTAGGTACTAAATCAAGTGGTAGAAAGGATAATGCTGATACAGGAGTACCTAGTACAGATTTATTTATTCACTGTTTTGTACAGTTCAATAAACACACAATATCATTTTAGGAGAACAGTTTCTTAAAAGGAATTCATTGTAGAGTTCATTCAATAATGAAAACTGGAATGAAACTAGGTAAAACTGGACCTAGATATGGAAGGTCATGGACCCAATTCTGCCATATTCCCCCTGAGCTTTATCATATCTAGAAATTACTAAAAAGAAATGTTTGAAGGAAGTGCAAATGTTATTCCTAGATATGATAAAGCTTAGGGGAAATGTGATAGAAGTCTTCAAATATTTGAATGTTTTCATCTGAAGATAGAATGTATTTTACAGTATAGTTTTTTAGAGGTCCTGTTTGAATCATGGGTTTGTTTGAGCTATCATAAGGCAGGGGGATTGATTTTCCTAGTGCTTGGATTAAAGCTTAGACCCTACCTTAGTTTATAGCCCGAGGTTCAAATGCAGCCACCAGAGGAGGGCATAACTTCCCTAGCCCAAACAACTTGTTTTTCACATCTTTATTCTGTGTTCCTCAGGAAGTCTGCCACACTGAAAACTTGTGATGCATTTCTCCTTAAATAATGATTTGGGGCCTTTTTCCTTGTTCAGTTCCAGTTCCTATGAGGGCTGGAAGACCCACCAGGTCCCCACTTTGAAAACTATGTTTTGTCTTTTGCTCCTTATTGATTATTTTCAGACGTTTTATTTTCCCAGCCAGTTCACACCTCCAAACAGGAATTAGCTCTCGGGGTGCTGGTAACCCTAACAATAGTTAATGCTTTAAAGTTAAGGCAAATGCATGGATGTCACATGCAGACAGATTAAGGGTAAAATAGGAAAGACTGTACAATGAGATTTGTAACAATGAACTGGGTTTCAGCCAGGGTTAATCACAGGAGATGCTCAAATAGAGGTGGATTAAGGCCTCATTTATTAGAGATGTTTTATAGCAAAATCAACTCTCATATATGTAGTTGGATAGATCATCATTACAAATCCATTTCAAACACAATTTATACAATTCAATAAATGTCAGGGTGAACTTATGCTCACTTATCATAACTTTTCTTTTAAAAAATGTTTAATGAGAATTGTGCACGTTATTGGGTCCATAATACAACAGAAATTTATTAAGTGGTAGTAAAGCAGATATGTAACATAATGAGAAGATGTGCTATAAATTCTATTGAAAAATACATGAGTGAAGGAATAACAGGACAGGTAACCCTGATTTAATTATAGAGTCAAGAAAGTTCATAAACAAAGAAGGCAGTACTGAAACTGAGACCTGAAAGAAGATAAGGAGTCAGACTTTGGGAGAATTGTTCAATTTTAGCATAAGAATATCTAACAAGTCAGAATTTGGCATTCTAAAAATCTTTCAACAGGGATATGTCTTCTTATAAACATATCCAAAATCCAACCATAAATTTTTATGAAAATAACTATAGAGTATACCTTCCATTCTGATGAGAAAATATTCTGGGAACTAAGTTTAATAGCAATAGAAAATTTTCTGAATAAAATACAATTAATGGGTTAAAAAAGTAGATAAATCTATGGAGAATTTTAGACGTTCTCCAGGAAAATGACGTGTCCATGCACCATTTTCATTTTTATTTAAACTTCATATCTTGAATTATGATTGAATTCACATGTAGTAAGGAATTTCTTCAGAATTAGAAAAACAACAACATATAACACTTTTAAAATAAATTATTCTGGGGAGTAATATCATCAAGATGATGGAATAGAAATATTTATTTCTTCTTTTATGACTCATATTATCAAAAAGTCAGAAAGCAACAATTGTTGGCAAGAAAAAGAAAAATGGAGCAACGATATGATCTGACTTTCCCATTAGGATGTGCGTGTGTATGTGTGTGTGTGTGTGTGTGTGTGTGTGTTTGTGTGTGAGTATGTGAAGGAAATGAAATCATTATCTTTTCTTCTTGTTATTATGTCATATATGCAAGGCAAGCACTTCATCTCTGAGCTACACCTACACCCCTAGTCCTGAAATCACTGTCTTGAAGAGATATCTCCACGACCATGTTCACTGCAACGTTATTCAGAATAGCCACTTACGGAAACAACCTTAGTGTTAATCAGTTGATGAATGGATAAAGAAAATGGGGCATATATATATGCCCCATACATATATATATGTATATACATATACTATATATATGCCCCATACATAAATATGTATATATACATATATATACATAAATACATTTACATATATATATATACACACACACACACACACTATGGAATTTCATTCACATTTAGAAAGAAAGATGCTACTATTTGTGATTACATGGATGAAGTTGGAGAAAATTATATTAACTTAAATAAGCAAGATACAGAAAGACAAATACTACATAACATCAGTTACCTGTTATATCTTAAAGACTTAACTCAAAAAATCTAGAGTACAGAATGATGGTTGACAGGGACTGATAAATTATTTTAATTGGTAGAATTTCATCATGGGTTTCAAATTTCAGCATTAACAGAAATAGATCCTGGAGATCTAATATACAGAAGGGTTATTATAGTTAATAATAATATAATGGGTGCTAGAAAATGGCTCAGATAGCAGACTTTATGTGTACTTATCACCCACACACACAAAATAACTATATGATGTTTCAGAAATGTAAATCATCTCGTTTGTGGGGATCATTTCACAATCATTATGTATAATAAAGCAACAGCTAGTATACTTAAAATATATAGAATCTTTCTTGGTCATTCTTACCTCAGTAAGAGTGGAAAAACTAAAACCAAGTTCTCCTAAGAAGATATTTCCATCATTAGCACAATTTCCTTATTACTTTATTGATCTTTATGTTATTGTTTTCTACTAACAGCACTAAACCAATTTATACTCTAAGTAGCTTGCGCTGTTACCAGGTCCATTTTTTGTCTTAATGACTGGAATTTTGCCACAAAATGATCAACAAAGTTTGCATTTTACAATTAAAAACCAGTCACAAAGGCTAATTTTAGAAATAACATTTTCAAAACATTATATGGTTCACCTGAGGATATAATACTTAATAGTTGAAATGGCTATATTTGTAACATTATAATAATATATGACAAGGTAATAAGAATCATCTGAATAAGTAATCAAACTCTTTTTAAATATTATATTTTCAATATATCGCATATTAATTTACCTATTGTAGTTTAACAACCTCCTTTTATTTTTCAAACCTGAAAACAAGGTATAAACATTCTATGTAAAAGTAGAGTTATTGCTTAAGTTTCTTATGAATCTCTATCAAGACTTTTAGACTCTTATTATGAATTGATATACCAGGATATATGTTACTCATTCTCATGGAAAATAGGAAAGCTGAATGGTTCACTCCTTAGGAAATATGACTGCATAACAACCCTAAAAATAAGTATTAAAGATTCATGCCGTGAGCTTTAGTGCAAGCCTGTAATCCTAGCAACTCGGAAGGCCTCGAGGATCAGGAGTTTAAAGCCCGACTCAGCAAAAGCGAAGTGATAAACAACTCAGTGAGACGCTGTCTCTAAATAAAATCCAAAATAGGGCTTGGGATGTGACTCAGTGGTTGAGTGCCCCCAAGTTCAATCCCTGGTATGCAAAAGGAAAAAAAAAAAAAAAGAAAGAAAGTTCAGGCTTAAAAGACTTTTTACATAGGCATGTTAAAAATATGAAGTTAAAATTACAATCTGCTGAAAGCCACTCTTGCTGTTCCAACTATGAAATAAGACAGTTTCACTGATTGTTCCTGACATCATTATCCTGTGGTTGTGCACAATGTAGGTATGTATTTGTGGGTTTAGATAAAATATGGTTGCGGTAGTTCAGTTTTTTACAAATACAAATGAAACACTGGCACAAAATCCTACCAAAATAGCAGCGAATCAAAGGCATTATTATCCACGAAGAAAAATTTACCAATAGGTATTAATAATTTCAAGTATTTTAATGAAAATTTAGTAATACTTTATAGCAGTTTTAAAAAGGAAATTAATAATTCGTGAAGGCTTAATTAAAGCTCATTGTTCAGAAACACATATACTCACTCTCGTGCCCTTATATTAAAATACATGGGTGTTCTACTTCACTTACATTATCTCAACTTTTAATCAGATTTTAAAAATTTCTTTCAAATTCGTTTGTTTCATGGAAATTACCTTAAGCACCTATGGCTTCTTTTAACAGGTCTCTTTTATTTTCCTGCCAACAATTCAGTTACTCACCTGCCTATACTCACTTCATACTGGTGTTATTCAACATAGAAACTAACTGCTCTCAATTTGTATTCTTTCCATCTTTAAACTTCATCTATGCATTGGCACTTAATGTTCATTTTAGTGATATGCAGGAAGTTTAATTTTAAATAAATTAAGTTCCAGTTTTCCTTTGTTTAAATATAGCTTTCTAATCTCAATTTTAATTAGATAAATACATCTTTCAATTAGATAAAAATTACATGTTGTATTGATAGAGCTAAATTGAGAATGTATACAACAAAACATATAATTTTCAAATGCTACATTTATGCTAAATTATTTTTATATTTGAAAATATGGAAACTTCAAAGTATAAAATAAGTATCCCAAATGCTAAAAATTGATTACCACATTTAAGTTTTTGACAAGATTTTAACTGTAAAACAAACCATAAAAGTAATCAATTATTCATTAAGTATTTTAAAATTTTAGAAATAAATTTTTCTTTAATAATTCTTACCTCTTACAAATAACTAAAATGATATTCTTGAGTGCATCTCTTTTTTAAAAAGTCATGGTTTATATTGGTTATTTTAAAAACTAAATAATTAATTTACTTTTTTGCTATTTTTTATTTGTTCTTTTTAGATATACATGACAATAGAGTGCATTTTGACATATTATATATACATGGAGTATAACTTATTCTAATTATGATCCCATTCTTGTCATTGCACATGATATGGAGTATCATTAGTGTTATATTCATATATGATCATAGAAAAGTCATTCTACTGTTTTTCCTAATCCCATCCTGTTTCTCTTCCTTTCATTCCCCTTTGTCTAATCCAATGAACTTCCATGTCCCCCCTCCCCTTTAGTATGTGTTAGCATCTACATATCAGAGAGAACATGGAGCCTTCGTTTTGAGAATTGACTTAATTCACTTAGCCTGATAGTCTTCAGTTCCAACCATTTCAATAAATGTCATAATTTCATTCTTCTTTATGGTCAAGTAGTATTCCACTGTGTATATATGCCACATTTTCTTTATCCATTCTTCTGTTTAAGGGCACCTAGGTTGGTTTCATAGTTTTGCTATTGTACAGTGAACTGCTATAAACATTGATGTGGCTGTGTCACTATAGTAGGCTGATTTTAATTCCTCTGGGTATCTACCAAGGAGTGGGATAACTGGTTCAAATGGTGATTCCTTTCCATATTTTCTGACAAATCTCCACACTGCTTTCCAGACTGGATCCATTAATTCATAGTCCTACCTGCAATGTATGAGTGTACTCTTTTTCCCCACATCCTCACCAACATTTATTGTTGTTTGCATTCTTCATAATTGCCATTCTGACTGGAGTGAGGGAAAATATCAGTGTATTTTTAATTTGGATTTCTTTAATTGCTAGAGATGTGGAACATTTTTTCATATATTTGTTGGCCATTTATTTGTATTTCTTCTGTGAAGTGCCTTTTCAGTTCATTTGTCCATTTATTGATTGGGTTATTTGGGTTTTTCTTTGGCGTTTTTGAGTTCTTTGTACATCCTGGAGATTAATGCTGTACCTGAGGTGCAGGTGGCAAGGATTTTCTCCCATTCTGGAGGCTCTCACTTCACATTCTTGATTGATGTGAAGAAACTATTTAGTTTGATATCATCCCATTACCAATTCTTGATTTTACTTCTTGGGCTTTAGAGGTCTTGTTAAGGAAGTCAGTTCCTAGGGCAACATGATGGAGAGTTGGGCCTATATTTTCTTCTAGTAGACCTGAAGTCTCTAATGCCTATATCCTTGATCCCCTTTGAGTTGAGTTTTGTGCAGGTTGAGAGATAGGGGTTAAATTTAAAACAGTGGATGTATTGAACTTAAGAAGGAAATACCTACTCAGGAATGTCTTAGTTTCACATCATAAATTATATACATATTGGTAAAAAATGAAATCACATCCATTCTTAGAATGAATATGGGGTTTTTAAATTATGTGTTTGTTATACCAATAACCATGTTGAAAGATGTCTAGAAAAAATGCTCATGAAAATTAACACTTGTTCAACTAAGACCTTTATAACAATGGATCTCTTCTTCCTTATTAGAGAAGAAGAGACAGAGATATAGTGACTCTACGTTACAAATTGTCTTTCCAAATAGTCATCAATGAGGTAAAAATTAACCAGTATCAAGAATGGAACATATTTTATTTATTTATTTATTTATTTATTTATTTATTTATTTTATTTTGCGGTGCTGGGGACTGAACCCAGGGCCTTGTGCTTGTGAGGCAAGGACTCTACCAACTGAGCTATATCCCCAGCCCAAGAATGGAACATATTTTAAAAGGAAAAAAAAAAAAAAGACCAGAATGATAAGCTGCAAATGGAATCCGACAGCAGGGATGTGAAGGCCATAGAAAGTAGACCATAGAAAGCTTTTCAGATACAAACTGGAATGAATTGCAAAAATAAATAGTAAAAGCTGGGGCTGTAGCTCAGTGGTAGAGCACTTGCCTAGCATGTGTATGACACTGGGTTTGATCCTCAGCACACAACATAAAAAAAAAAAACAAATAAATAAAATAAACGTAGTGTGTCCATCTACAACTAAAAATATTTTTAGAAATAAAAAATAAAAATAGTCATAAAACAATTGATTGAGACTTAAAGTTATGGATATTAGATGCTACGGAAAGCAGCTCTCAGAGCTATCCCTCAAATGTAGATAAAAAACTGAACTATAATATCAGGCAACACGTTTATTTTCAATGTCATTATTTGGGTTAACTCTGAAACAAAAAGCAATAATAAAACAAAAGTTTTAGTAGAAAATTTATGCTGTTCCTTATATAATTTTTTAATATGAAGAGGACTCAAAAAACTAAAGCCGTAGTGAAAGTATGATCCAAAAGGACTTAGATCATTATTGTTGCATTGGGCTATTAAAGAGTACAGGGGATATAAATGTGTAAGTCAGCTGTTTGTATGACCCAGAGAAGGGCAATAACCTTAAGTTACTTATGTACCAACTTCTACCAGTTGCCTGTGGGGTAGTGTGGATACTAAAGTGGCAATTATACTTCATATTGTTATGCATCAAATTAATTGAAGAAGAGCCTAAAATATAATTCAAAAATAGAAATAGCTTTAGATTTGCCTTTAGAAAAATAAAGACACTCAATGTCAGAAGGGGGTGGTATTAGTGAGAAACAACATCATATAAGAACATATACAAAATCTTGGTAATTTGCCCATAAGTCCCAAATTTTCACAAGACATTAAAGAGCCAGGTTAGCTAAACTAGCAAAAATAATGCCTGTTGGGTGTGTGACTGTGAATCTACATGTAAGTCTGTATGTCTTTCTTTCAACTGTTTTTTTCCCATATGGTCTTGATATAATTATCAAAGACTTTAGGTAAAAAGCTTCTTTTGAGACTTTCATGTCTATGCCTCATATGTGGGAAATGGTAGTCACGGCAGAAACCAGAGAAGAGAAAAACAAAGCCCCTTGTGATCAAAAACAGACATAAGTATGGATGACAGACAGCTTGCTCAGAATATCAAAGTGCAAAGTTTTAAAATGGACCTCTCTCACTTTGTTACATCCTTCCATCATGACATGCCCAGAGGATGGTTTTACCAGATATGGGGGACAAATGGCAAACACAACAGCAAACATCTATAATGATGCACATGTAGAAGATACTTGTGTTCAGTAAACATAATAGTTGTCTTAGGGACACCAAAGAAAGTTAAATTTGTGTAGTTTAATTTCTGGCTCACTAATGAAACATTTGTTCTGACATAAGTGCAATTCAGAATTTGACTGTTATCTCAATGAAGGGTCTCAATTATTAAGCCACCAATAAGACGGTTTATTTGCAGCAAAATCTCAATGCAACCAAAAGCAATAAGTTGCAATGGACTTACTTCAAGGGTGCTATATGTTTTAAGCATTCAGAGTTGTTATTCAACACATTAAAACACATTCCAAGGATATTTTTAAGCTTAGAAATTATAGCTATGACTGAAAATGAAGCATGCATATAAAATTAAAAAATTGACTTCAAATATATTCTTTTATATACTAGAATTTATCTTTTATCTACTAGAATTTAATTATCCTATATTAGTGGAAGGAATATTCTATATTTTAAACAATTCTTTAAACTAATTTTAATATTGTTATCAAAGGAGTTCAAAAAATGAAATGATGCTAGAATATGTGGTTTATGACTTTCAAATATTAAAATTTTCAAATTCCTGAGAGATCCTATCAATTCATCTTGATTTCAACATTTATAATCATGCCCTACCCATTAACTGAAACTTCCTTCCTCAGAGGAAGACAAGCATCTCATAAATGCACACTCCATTTTTTATTTGCTCTGTTACTTTTTCTGCTTTTGCTGTTTTTACATAATAGGGTTTGTAGGGTGTCATTAGTTTACATCTTTATCATGCTCTGTGCTATTCATTCTTACATATATATCAAAATAATTCCTTCTCTGTGATGATTTCCCTGTCTACTACAGATTCAGGACATCTCTCTCAGTCTTCTCTCTGATGGTGGCAAATGCAGCAGTTACAGCACATTGTGTGGTTTATCATGTTCACATATCTTTCTTCCTTATGGATGAGCTTATTCTAAGAGCATAAATTATATTTTGCTTAAGTTTTTCAGTGAATCGTTTATTTGATGTGTACCTGGTTGGTATTCTCGATTTAATTTTTGTTGAATTTATTTATAGTTTTGCTGTTAAACCATAACATAATGGAAAAGGACAAAAATGAGGACATAAACAAGGGCATAATAAATGAGGGAGCAGAGATAATTTTTCTTCAAAACCATCTCAATAATCTTAAAGCTTACAATTCAGAAGAAATGGTACTGAAATTGTAATTTCTCTACATGATTCCAAGATGCCATCTTGATGAATGAAAAAAATAGGAAATCTAAGGTTAGGAATTAAAACAAAATAAAATAGAACAAACAAACAATCCAAACTATCAGGTCACTTTGGTTTTCTAAAATATGAGCAGCAATGATTCAATTTGAAAGGAGAGAAACAAACTATGTAAAAATGTATAGTGCATGACAAATATCTGTGAGTTGGAACTGAGAAGTTTATTTCAAAGTATAACAGGCATTCTTTGGGAAATTGACTCAATTATTACCTTGCCAAATAGGCTGAGAGGACTTTCATTACTTGGAAAAGAAGAAGTATTTTTCTAAACTGGATATCAATTCTGTGCAACACAAACACAGTTGACCGATTTGAAGTTTTTTGATCAGGGAAAAGAATGAGAGGAATGGAAAGAAGCTTGGACTTTATTACCATGATTTGTAGGTGGTAGAGAATAATAAAAATATGAATTATTATTAAAATGGATTTATTCTAAAGCATTTTAAAATCCACATGGCAAGAAGAAAAGCTATAAAGAAGGTGGTGAAATTTGGGTGAATTCAGGCAGAATTCTGCTTGCTGCCTTCAGTGGAATCTGAAGGAGACAAGCCACAGCTAGAAGCATTTTATATACCAAGAGGAATAAATGGGTAGGATTGGGATATGTCCCATAATGTCTCATAAAATATGAAAAAATAATTGAATTATGAAATGTCAAAATGTTTGAGAAGGCAAGAGTAGGCATCATGGTGCACAGCTTGTATTCTCAGCAAATTGTGATGCTGAGGCAGGAGGATCACAAGTTTGAGGCCAGCCTCAGCAACTCAGAGAGACCCTAAGTAACTTAGTAAGAGCCTTTCTCAAAATAAGCCATTCCCAAAAATCCAAAGGCCAAATGTTTTCTTTGGTAAGTGGATGATGATACAGAATGGGGGTGGGGGATGGGCAGTAAGAGAAGAATGGAGAATCTTTGAATTACATACAGGAAATGAGAGGGGGGAGGGGCAGAGGTATGAAAGATAGTAGAATGAGACAGACATCACTACCCTAGGTACATGTATGATTACACAAATGGTATGAATCTACATTGTGTACAACTATAGAAACAAAAAGTTGTATACAATGAATCAGATTGCAGTTTTAAAAAATAAAAAATAAATGAAAATCCAAAAGGGTTGGAGATATGGCTCAGTGGTAAAGCTCCTCTGAGTTCAATCCCCTGTATTAAAAATGTATATTTATATTGAGAAGGGGATTAAGGGAATAAGTACTCAAAACATCCAAAAAAGACAAAGTTAAAGTAAAGAAGGTATAAATAAAGAACCTATTAAACGTAAAGTAATAAATATGCTTACAAAGGATTATAGGAATTTGGAAATGTGAACAAATCAGTTTCATTTTCACTTCCAACTCCTGAGCTACCTTTTCTCAACCAATCAGGTGTGAACTCAAGAAGCAAGTGAGAACACAAACTATGCTGGAAACCTGAAGAGGAAAACATTACAAAAATACTCTTTTGTGTTAGATCAGAGGTGTGGCTCCATGATAGACAGTTCTGCAGTAAGAAGCAGAACCACATAGACACAGTTGGATTTGGCCCAAAGATGTTCAGAATGTATGGGAAAGGGTGTAGTAACTGAGCATGAGGATTTGTGAATATTATCAGTTAAGGTGACAGAAAACCTCCTAGCCATCTAATGTTACATGTCTACCCCTGATAAATTGTTGCTGTTTCTGGTTACCATCATTTGAGATTCCCAAAAGCAAGACCTTAGCCCAGTGAGTGACCAAAGCATAGCAATGGTATTGAGAGTGATGATAATAATGAAGTAGTAATAACATGACACCTCAAAACTGTTCAACTAGAGGGGAAAACTGCCTCTTGGGAATGTGTGTACATACATTATATATATATAAAATCTCAATGAAGCAGAGGCTACTTTATATCAACAATCACATTTAGATATATAATCAAGAGTTCACCATAGAAATTGATTAAGTCTTTGGAGTTACTAACCAAAATTATGTTTTATACTGAACTCCTGCACTAGACGATAACTGACCAGTCCAAAACAGCATGGATTTATTCATGTTAAATGCTGCATAACCAACTGCAACTTTGAGGATGCATACAGATCTGTTTTTAGTGAAATCAAAGATTCCATTTTACCTCAGACAGTCTAATAAGGAATTACCTGATGCTATAATCTTTACAGAAGAGTGACCTGAATTAAACTTATGTTCACCAATTTTTTTCTACTCTTCTATTTCTTCATTTTCATCTTTAAATAGATTCTGCTATTAAACTAGGAGCTCTCATTCTAATTTTTTACAATAGAAGGTGTCCCAATTCAGAAATCCTGAATCAAAGTCAGTTAGCTCCATAAATAAGTTCATTTTCAATTTATATTTTTACAAGTTTGTTTTGATTTTTTTTCATGTAACAGAGGAGATTGCCTAAGGAAAACAGCTTTAAATAAGACAATAAGTGTAGTTAGCATGACTTTATGCAAAATTGTCTCTTCTTATCAGTTTTGGAAATAAAAATAATTCATTGTACCTGAGGCTTTCCTCTTGGGACCAAATTTCCCAGGCAGCTTGTTGTGGTGAGGGGGAGAGCATTAGTGTTGGACATCGAGCATTAGAATATGTGTGGTTGAATGTGGGGTGGTCTTCTCAGGAACAGTAGAGATCTGCAGACCTGCCTTCAGACCTCTTGTTTTCTGCCTAAACTTTAGAGGTGGACTTTTTGTTTTGTTTAGCAAGTTTTATTAGTCATAAATTACCGGTGTGCTAAAAAATAAAAGATTTTTGTTTCATCTTCAAAGAATGCCTTTGATGAATTTTAAATTATAAAGTGAAATACAGATTATTTTTTCTATAATTGGGATTATGTAGAGTCTCCAATAGGAGATGCAATGAAAAATTTCAAAACTTTGGTTTGGCCTTTTTAAACTTAAGTGATCACACGGCAGAAGCTTGTGCTTTGATTAGTGAGAGAACATATAGAGAAGAATCATTTGAATGCCTTTATCCACTAATAAGACTGAAAACTAGAAAATTGTTTCTTAGAACTTGCAAGTAGTGATGTTTCTGCTATCATATGCTTTTCCAGGAGGGGAAGTTGTTTGTGGTGTTCATCTTAATTATGGCAAATTTATGATAAAAATCAATAATACACAAATATATTTTAAAAACCCTGAAAGTCTCATTCCTTACACTTGCATTTCCATAGACATAACCAGTGTTGACTACTCCATATATATACTTCCAGAAACCATTTATGTCCATGCAAGCAGATGCATAGATAATTATGAAGGTGTATTCCTTTTGTACCAATGGAATTCAGTCTAAATACTTTCCCATGTCTATTAATAAGGATGATATTTTATTTGTTAATAATACATGTGTGTTTGCCTCTATTTTTATTCACTACTAAGTGAACCATTGTATGGATTTTAAATCATGTGTTTTTTCATTACCATATTTTTAAATTTTTTGTTGAGGAGTTGCTTCTCAGATCTCCTACTGCAGGGAGAATAGCTAATTGACTGAGTTCTCTAGCTGTGGCACTTTTAAATCCATTGTTATATTCTTACCAATGTCACTCTCTTCAGAACTCCTCCCAGTCAAGGACTGAATGGTGTAGAAATAGTGAGAGAGGGTCATTCATGGAAAGTGTAACAATCCTATGATGGAAAACTTTGACCAACACTCTAGCAGAACATTTCTGAGATCCTCATTAAAGCATTTGATGATCCCACATAATCTTCCTTTCTTCCTTCTCTTTCCTTCATCCTGGGTCCTTGCTTGCATCTGACATCTCTCCCAACCTCAACTACCTCATCCTCACTTTCTTTTATAAGCATTTACTCCCAAAACATATAGCACATTTATCTTTTTCTCCAAATCTGTTTCTCAGAGAACCCAGGACAACACATTTTTATTTTCAGATAGTTACTAATACACATAAAATCTACTTGAGTGAAAAAATTCAGCAAAATATTTTCCAAACTATGTCTTAAGATTTATTACAACATGTTTTCATCAATTGTTAACCCAGGTAATAAATGTTAACCCAGGTAGAGTTGGATTAGTTATAATAGAAAGATATGAATGCCCTATTCAGTATGTCTCATTAAAACTGTGTTTGTTTTTAAGAGATTGTTTGTTTTCCATTTCCCAAAACTATACCAGTTAGAATGATTTATTGATATAGATAGCAGTACTATTTGTTATTATTTATATTCTAAGCAATTACACTTCATCAGAAGTTTATTTAGTGTTATTACAAGCCAGATAAGATGGGAGAAAATGCCAAATCTACTAATTGTCATATTTTTATTTCAATCATTTTCTCTGTTCTTAATAGAAATCACAGTACTTGTGACATTTTGCTGTGCTTCTAAAATATTTTTAGCCTTTTAAGTGAATTCACAAAATTAAAATATCATTGAACTAATACAATCTTATTTGAGTGGCTTAGCATGGAACTTTATATTTATTATACTTAGAACAAAATAAAAGTATCATACAAAGAAGGTCATTTAGGTAAACGAGCCTTGTGCAGTGATATATAGCTCATACAAAAGTGTCTGTAGGACATTATTATAAGTCAGACTAGTGATTTTCACAGGCATTAAAAGAAAACCTTGAACACTGGAAGACCAAATTATCACATTTCAGTATCTGAAATTGCTGTGGAAAGAATTAACAGAATGAAAAATTGTTGCCAATTACACTTCATTTATTTGAACATTCGTCTTCATTTAACCCCAGAATCTCTCTGCTAACTATGAACTCTAAGACAAGGTACCAGTGTTCCTTAAGCAATTGTAATTTATTTAAATATTTAATGAACAAGCTCTTTAAAAAGATAAGATATTATTAGCATTATGTAAACATTTTTAGCAGATACTTATCTCCTTTATTAAGCAAATTTAGCAAAATTTCTCAATGATTAAATTACATGGGTAAATATCTAAAGATAGATTTAATGTGAACTAAAGAAGAAAACTTGAATGAACTAAGATCATTTTGCCCTGTATACCATTTGGAAAGTCTATTCCAGAATACAAGACAAAACACGCTAAATAAATACCATAAGTGTAAGTCAGATAAATATGTAAAGTGGTCTGAAACCATAAAAGTCATATAAGTGTGCAGAAGAAGCAAATTGCTAATCTGATTAAAAGTTTAACCTTTTTGCTATTCAAGAATTTACTCAACAAGTTCATGATTTGCACCTAAGAATTTCCCATTTTTTTTTCAACTTATGTTCTAGCCACAGATGTTTCAAATCATCTGCCATATATATAACACAAAGGCTCTCATGAAATTAATTAGTCTTTGCTCCAAAATTGCCTGCAGAAATCATAACATGTTAAGTCAAATGCTCCTATTGCAACTCTACTAAATTAAAATTTGTACGACTTGGGCTGACAATGTATCTGAGTGTGCTTGACTAGCATGCCATGGTCTTAATCATCAGCAGCACAAAATATTTAAAAAAAAAATTCCATGACTTCCCTTCTCCTTGTTTGTTCCTCAATTTCTTTGGTATTCCTTCAATTGACCATGAACTCTTCATTAATTTTTTTATCCACAGATTAATATTCAGGGTATTACAAATTGTATTGGCTCATTTTCTTATTAACCTGTACTTTCTTGAGACTGTACTTGTTTCAACATCTGTGGAAATTGGTATTCTGTAGTCTTCTCTAAATTTTGACAACAGCTCATGAAAAAAGGTACTTCGATTTGGTAATCAGCATCTAACTAACAGAGAGACTTTCTTCGGCTACTTTAGACCTGCAGAACTAAACTTCAAAAGTCATTTTGTCTGTAAAATGACCACATTTTGGAAGGGTTTAGTGATGTTAATCATTAGTTCAAAATATCCAAAAGCTACAAATGTAATTATTTTGTTACAAAGTGCAATAATTTAGAAGCCTGGAATATATGAAATCTAGACAAAGCATTTTCTTACCCTTATGAAGTTCTTTTTAAGAAGTCTAGCTAGAAAAAATAACTTAGAAAAACTGATTGAAAAGTGAATTACCCCTTGTTATGGGAAAAAGAAAAAACTGATTGACAAATGAATTACCCCTTCTCATAATTGCTAAGTCGAGTGTATTCTATTGAAGTGACTCTCCCATCTACAACCAAGATTTAAAATTTCTGGACAAATGCATGCATTAGAGATTCAAATCTCTATCTCTATCTCTCTGTGTCTATGTGCAAATTCATATGTATATCTAGATGTATCTCACTAGATGTCTTTGTTCACTGAGAAAGAGAAAGAGAGAGATGAATATTGGTGCAAAGATCTCTCAGAGAGAGAGAGAGGAAGGAAGGAAGGAAGGAAGGAAGGAAGGAAGGAAGGAAGGAAGGAAGGAAGGGAGTCTCCCTGCTCCCTGAAGGTATTGCAGAACAACCAGAAACAAGTAAATTCTGGAGGAGGCAGGGGATGTTCCTTGGAGGACGAAATTGTACTCATTGTGTTTCCTAGTTTAGTTTTTAACTTGAGAGTGAGTGAGACCCAGTATATATGACATGTATGAGACTCAATGAAATCAAGAGCTTCTTCTTCAAATGATCAGTAAATTTGGCAAAACTTTTGCTATATTGATTTAGAAAAAGAATGAAAACTCAAATAACTATACTCAGAAATGAAAGAAAGGACATTGAAAATGATTTTACAGAAATAAAAAGGAATTTAAAAGACTACTGCAAACCATTTTATGCCAACAAATGGAAAAATGGGATGAAAAAAAATCCTACAACACATTTCCTAAAAAGATTGAAGAAATTGAAAATCTGAACTGATAGCAAGAAAGAAGAATGAATTGTTCATCACAAACTTTGCAACCCAGAACATCCTAGGACCAGATTATTTCATTGGTGAATTCTACCAATCATTTAAAACAATGACCACCAATTCTTCCCATACTTTTGAAAGAAATTGAAGAGATGAAAACACTTCCAAGCTAATTCTGTGAGGTCAGCATTACCTTGATATCATAGTCAGACAAAAACACCAAAAGAAAACTGTATATCAACATCCTTGATGAATATTTGTGCAAAGATCCTCAATGCAATATAAGCAAACAGAATTCAACAGCATGTTAAGAGGATTTCACAGTATGAGCAAGTGGCAAGCCAGAATATTCTAACACAAGGGATAAATCAATGCAATATACCACATGACCATTTCAATTGATGTAGCAAAACTAATTGACAAAATTCAATACCCTTTTGTATAAAAAGATAACACTCAATAAACTAGGATTGGAAGAAAACTACCCCAACATGATAACAGTCATACATGAACTAGCCAATATCATAGTCAATAATAAAATGTCAGAAAGCTTTTCCTCTAAGATCAACAAGAAGGCAATAATGCCCATTTTTACCACTTCTATTTAACATAGTACTTTTCATACTAATAAAGCAATTAGGGAAGAACAAGTGATGAACTGTATCCAAGGTGGAAAAGAAGAAGTAAAAGTATCTGTAGAAAACATGGTATTATATGTAAATAAAATACAATAAAACCCAAGCATTTCACAAAAATAAAAATAAAAAGGTTGGAACTAATAATGAATTTGGAAATCTGTAGGATACAAATCAATAAGCAAAATGAATTCCATTT
>JAJEJO010001859.1:275586-357720 GCA_020662805.1 Glaucomys volans
TTTAAAATTTCTGGACAAATGCATGCATTAGAGATTCAAATCTCTATATCTCTATCTCTATCTCTCTGTGTCTATGTGCAAATTCATATGTATATCTAGATGTATCTAGCTAGATGTCTTTGTTCACTGAGAAAGAGAAAGAGAGAGATGAATATTGGTGCAAAGATCTCTCAGAGAGAGAGAGAGAGGAAGGAAGGAAGGAAGGAAGGAAGGAAGGAAGGAAGGAAGGAAGGAAGGAAAGAAGGAAGGAAGGAAGGAAAGAAGGAAGGAAGGAAAGAAGGAAGGAAAGAAGGAAGTGAGTGAGTCTCCCTGCTCCCTGAAGGTATTGCAGAAGAACCAGAAACAAGCAAATTCTGGAGGAGGCAGGGGATGTTCCTTGGAGGATGAAATTGTACTCATTGTGTTTCCTAGTTTAGTTTTTAACTTGAGAGTGAGTGAGACCCAGTATATATGACATGTATGAGACTCAATGAAATCAAGAGCTTCTTCTTCAAATGATCAGTAAATTTGGCAAAACTTTTGCTATATTGATTTAGAAAAAGAATGAAAACTCAAATAACTATACTCAGAAATGAAAGAAAGGACATTGAAAATGATTTTACAGAAATAAAAAGGAATTTAAAAGACTACTGCAAACCATTTTATGCCAACAAATGGATAAATGAGATGAAAAAAAATCCTACAACACATTTCCTAAAAAGATTGAAGAAATTGAAAATCTGAACTGATAGCAAGAAAGAAGAATGAATTGTTCATCACAAACTTTGCAACCCAGAACATCCTAGGACCAGATTATTTCATTGGTGAATTCTACCAATCATTTAAAACAATGACCACCAATTCTTCCCATACTTTTGAAAGAAATTGAAGAGATGAAAACACTTCCAAGCTAATTCTGTGAGGTCAGCATTACCTTGATATCATAGTCAGACAAAAACACCAAAAGAAAACTGTATATCAACATCCCTGATGAATATTTGTGCAAAGATCCTCAATGCAATATAAGCAAACAGAATTCAACAGCATGTTAAGAGGATTTCACAGTATGAGCAAGTGGCAAGCCAGAATATTCTAACACAAGGAATAAATCAATGCAATATACCACATGACCATTTCGATTGATGTAGCAAAACTAATTGACAAAATTCAATACCCTTTTGTATAAAAAGATAACACTCAATAAACTAGGATTGGAAGAAAACTACCCCAACATGATAACAGTCATACATGAACTAGCCAATATCATAGTCAATAATAAAATGTCAGAAAGCTTTTCCTCTAAGATCAACAAGAAGGCAATAATGCCCATTTTTACCACTTCTATTTAACATAGTACTTTTCATACTAATAAAGCAATTAGGGAAGAACAAGTGATGAACTGTATCCAAGGTGGAAAAGAAGAAGTAAAAGTATCTGTAGAAAACATGGTATTATATGTAAATAAAATACAATAAAACCCAAGCATTTCACAAAAATAAAAATAAAAAGGTTGGAACTAATAATGAATTTGGAAATCTGTAGGATACAAATCAATAAGCAAAATGAATTCCATTTATATACACTAACAATGAACAGTCCAAATTTTTTGAAAAAAGAATTCCATTTAAAATAGCATAAAATGGAATATTTAAAAATAACTGTCTCATTCTACCAGTTTTGATGTCCCCAAACCCTCCCCCTCTCATTTCCCTCTTCATAATCTAAAGTTCCTCCATTCTTCTCTCACCCCCACACCCCCATCCCGATTCTATATCATCATCCACTTATCAGGAGAAACATGAGATGGACATCATTGCCCCATATGCATGTATGATTACATGAATGGTATGAATGTACATCCTGCACAACCATAGAAATGAAAAGTTGTACCCTATTTATGTACAATGAATCAAAATGAAGTCTGTAAAATTTTTAAGAAATAAATTTAAAGATTAAAAAAATGTAACCAAGGAAGTAAAAAGACTTGTATACCAAAAACTGTAAAATATTGTTAAGGCCCCAGGGCATAGCTTTCTCCCCTCCCCTTCTGGCTCCTGCCACTTGATTTTTCAACCCTCCTGGTACAGCTGCTGGGAGCACTCAGAAACTCCTGTGCAGCCTGTAAGTAGTGAATAATCTCTTCTACTGGGAAATAGATGAGTACTTTGTGTGTAAAAAATATGCCTCCCAAGTTCAAGCACCACCTAAATGATGATGATGTCATCGGTTCTATGAAAACTGAAAGGAGAGATCTTTTGGAAGATAGTTCAGATAAAGAAGGCTTTTTTAAGGTGACAATCTGGACCAAGATTTGAACCTAGGAATGACAAAATTAAATATGTTCAGAATCAAGTGGATAAGTTATTGATGTCATGTAAAAAAATATAGCAAAGGTAATTAAATAGAGAAACTAGATTAACTACAAAACAAATCAGAAAGCTTATCAGATAAGGCAATTGCTTTATTAATAGAGCCAAACAATTTTGAAGGTAAATGTGGTGGTGTGGATGCAAATTCTTATAGTTGTGAAATAGAGTAAATGATTTGATGACAGAGAGTTTTGTTAAACAAGGTCTGGAATAATAGTAATAACAACAACACCAACAATAATGATAAAATTATTGCTGTATAATTTAAACAAAATAGCTGTATATAACTTTCAAAAGTTGTTTTTCAAGAGATTAAGGGGCAGCTATCACTTCAAATTGGAGCATTGAGAATGTTCAATTAACAAAATGTGCTTGGAATAATTATGTTCGCAGCAAAGATAATTCTATGTTGCCATGTTCCAATGGTCTAATTTGAAACTAGATACTGGCCAGTTCATTATTTGTGTACCTAGTTAAACACTGATGACAGTATTTCATACTATTGTTTCAGTGGCACAAGGACTTGCATTATTGCATGGAAATGGGGTCAGGCAGGGGTCAGGAATCCTGAGTAGAGTATCAAAACATTATGCTAAGAGATGCACAACCATTCCATCAACATTTCCAAGAGCATCATTCTTTACATATTACAGTTGCTTCAAAACAGTTTCCACATGTTTATGAGTGTAACAGAAGCTAAACGTTGTAAATGTTTCTGCCTTCAGCTATAACTAGAACAATCCAGTAAACTTACATTTTACTGTAAAATGAAAACAAAACAAAAAAACAAAAACAACCAAAAAGAAATGTTGAAAGAAATTCAAAAAGACCTAAAATAATGGGAATCCAGTGTCCTAGATTGGAAAACTAAATATAGTTAAGATGTCAAAAACTCTCAAATCAATGTATAGATTTAATTCAAAAATTTAGTTTAAGCAGAGTCCCAATGATATTTTTTTGAAAAATAGAAAAAGTTAGCATAAAGTTCATAGAGACTTTCAAACAACCCCAAAGAGCTAAAATAATCTTGATAAGAAAGAATAAAGTTGACTTAGATTACCACAAAGTACAATAATCTAAACATCATGGTACAAACAAAAGAAACCAGTGGAAGAGCAGAGAAAGCCCAAAAATAAACCTTCTCATATACAGTCAAATGATTTTTGGCAAGTGTGCCCAAGACTATTCAATGGAAAAATTGAAGTATTTTCACTAAATGTCTGGATATTTGCAAAAGATTGAAATCGAACTCTTAATTACTTCTTACACAAAATCAGCTCAAAATGGATGACATACCTAAGCAAAATAGCTTAGGTCTTAATGCTTAGATGTGGGGAAATTTTTCATAGCATTAGAATTAGAAATAATAACTTGGATATACCACCACAAGCACCAAAATTTAAATAAATAAGACAACATCAAAATCAAAAATATCCAGGTATTAAAGAAAACAACAGAGTGAAAAATCAGCTCAGAGAATGGAAGAAAATGCAGTTTTTCTTAATGATGGGTGTATGTGTCAAGATCTATGTTGTTAGATGCCTTCGTAGTTGTGTGAACATTATAGAATGTACTTACAAAACTACACAAGGATATACTGCACAGCCTATTGCATTTAGCTTACAAAAATGTATACAGCATTGCTATACCAAATACTGTAGACACTTGTAAAGTAATTGTAATTATTTGTGTATCTAAACATAGAAAAGTTTGATAAAAATATTAAGCCATAGAAATTTTTAAGCTCTATTAGAATTTATGGGACCACCATTGTATGTGTTACCATTATTGAGTGAAAATATCATTATGCAGTCTGTGACTATTTGTAAATCCTACATCTAATAGGAGATTCATATTCAGAGTATATAAATTACTGCCACATCTCAATAAAATAATAATAGTCAAAACCAAAATCCTGACTTTAAATGTACAAAATAATCAAATAGACATTTAAAAAAAAAATACTACAGCCTACATATTCATGAGCACATTTTCAACATTTCTGGATAATTAGGGAAATGTAAATCAAAACTATCATGAGATTCAGTTTCATACCTGTTAGGCTGTCTACTATTTTTCTCACTGTGAAAAAAGAAAAATTACAAGTATTGGTGATGATGTAGAAAAATTGTGATCTGTGTTCGTTGTTGGCATGAATGTTAAATTGTATAGCTGCTATGGATAATGATTTGGAAGTTCCTAAAAAAGTCAAAAAGACAATGATCCTATTATCCAAACATTCCACTTTTGAGCAGATACGTCAAGGAATTGAAAGCAGGGTTTTATTCATATTCATAGCAGTGTATTGTTAAATGGCCAAAAGTTGGAAGGTACTCAAGTGTTCATCAATATGTGAATGACAGAATGAGTGTAAATGTGCAATGGAATAAAAGCATATTAAAGATAGAAATTATGATGCAAGCTATTCCATGAATGAAACTGTAAGAAGCTAAGCTAAGTGAAATAGAACTGTCACAAAAAAGCAAATACTGTACAACCTCAGTTAGGTGAAATGCTTAGAATAGTCAAGTTCACAGAGTCACAAAGTAGAATGGCAGTTAACTTTGTTTAAGGGTGAGAGGGAGTGTGCTGCATATAGTTTCAGTTTTGCAAATGTTCTGAGATCAGTTGCACAACAATGTGAAGGTATATCATGTTACCAAAATATATACTTAAAAATATATAATATGGTGAAGTTAAAGTTAATTTTACTACAAATTAAGTAAAAACTATTATTGAATGTTCTCTCTTCAGGCAATGGTAAATTGACAAAGAGGTCAGAAAATGTCTCTTTCATTTTTATGTGAAAACATTCAATATCCTTAGTACACTGTAAAAACTGAGCAAATGGAAGCTGGTGTCATTTTAAGTACACATAAAAATATGTCATGTATTTTTATATTGTTTTTCCATACTTACAATTTATGATAAATAGGCATTACTTTTTAATCGAGGGCATATAAAACTGCTATTGTTGAAGGCTTACTTTTATAGTAAGAGAAAATTTTCACCTAGGAGGGTACTTATTAAAAAGGATTTAAATCATAAAAGATTCTTCAATGCTGTTATTCCAACTTTTTGTCCCTCTAATGCTGTTGTTTAAATTTTTACATTCTCTTTGCTACCTTGAGCAGTGTATTTCCTTAGGAAATCATATTATATGTAGTTACTTTAATTGTATACATGAATGATACAGTTACAGAGAGGTATAAGTAAACTAAAGTTAAGTGCAAATTAAAATTATGACATAACTAAAATACAGGTTTATGAAAGATTTGGTTAAAAAAATCCCATTTTAAACTTTAAAAATCTGTGACCAATAAAGTAATGTGATTTGTCAAAGCTGAAGAACTCACTGGAAGAGCACCAGGGAGTCAAAACAGAAATCCTACCTTATTTTTCTTATCATACTAAAACAATTTTTTTTTGTTAGTGATCAATTAATCTTTCCCTTTATTTATTTATGTGTGGTGCTGAGGATCTAACCCAAGGTTTCACACATGCCAGACAAGTGCTCTAACACTGAGTCACAACTCCAGCCTCTGAATTGAATTTTATTGCATCCTGGTTCAGGTATAGCACAAATCTTTATACATCTAAGAATCTTTAGGTACAAAGTAAGTTTATGTTTTATTTTTATGTGGTGAATATTTTGATGTTTCCAATTGGACTCTCTAATATGCCATTTTGTTTCCCCATTAATGATTTTTTGTTTTGTTTTGTTTTGTTTTGTTTTGTTTTGGTACTGGGGATTAATTCTATGTTTTCTCTACTATTGAATTACTCAGTCCTTTTTATTTTGAGATAGGGTATTGCTTAGTTATTGCTGAGACTCACCTTGAATTTACAAGAATTCTGCCTCAGCCTCCCTATCTCTAGGGTTAGAGGCATGTGTCACATCATTCAGTGATAGTACAAACATGTTAGTGAGAATTTTCTGTTTCTTTAGAAAACATTTTCTCAAGTAAAACAATTAAGTCTCTCTAATTCATGAAAACTCTATAAACAAGATTTAAACATGTATTTTTTCCATTTTTTCTATTTTATATTACTATAAGTATTTGATAAAAAATTATTACAAATTTTAAAACAAAGATATCTATTGCTGTTCAGATATTTGTCCTTTTTGTGTTAATTGGAATTACTGCAAAGAATTAAGACCATTGTTTATTTCAATATTTCCAAGTAAAAGTTTTCAGTTTTCAGTTTTCCACTGCAGGAAGCCACCCATGGCTTGTATGAGAACCAAGCTTGGTTGAGCTATTATACAGAAGGATCTGGCCTCAGGAACTGCCTGAGTTATGTGGTTATTCTTTATTGTTTCACTGCTGAAGTTCAAATGCAAGCCCTGGATGTGGAAGTGACTTGCTGGAGCCAAATGGCTTGCTTACCTCCACCTCCAATACTGTTTTTTCTGCAAGAAGTTCCTACCAGTCCCCTTTTGACCTGTACCATTATAAATAAAACAAGCTTGGGCTCCTTCTTTTGTTAGAGCCAGACCCTTATAGATGGCTCAATTGGTCATACCCCTGCCTTTAAGATATTTCTGTCTTCTGTCATTATTTCTGACAAATCAATTTGGTAGCTTATTTCACAGCCAACCCATCCCTCCTACAGGAACCCTTTCCCTTGCCCATGCAGGATGTGTGGTGAGAATCCACAAAATGATCTGTTTGATTTTAATTTGAGCTATCATTGTGTTTTAAGTAATCACAAGGATTGGGTTAAAAACATGAAAGTTCAGACATATATATAAAATCAATGCTGCTTAAAAGTGTGAACAATTTTTCTCAGGTATTCTAGAGTTGTTTTATTTACCAAAATAAATAATAACACTCTGTCTCTAAATAATAATAAAGAGGAAAGCATCTATTCACACAAAAAAGGTCAACTCACCCCTTTCATATAACTCAGGAATTCTCTTTCCAAGAATGTTTCTCCAACATCTGAACACCATCTGAAGCTGCATGTGTAGTGAAGATATTTCCCTTTTATTGGTTAAGTAGAGCCTGTGGGGGTATTTGATGATCCTTTTATAAAGATTCCATGCTAATCCCACACCCAGATTGGCATGTTATTTTGGTTAAATTGCAATCACTTGGAGAGCAGGAAACCTGAAGAAGCAATGACTGAAAAAAACTGAACAGGATATACTCTTCCCTCACAGATTTGTGCTGGACTGAAAGTGAGAAATGGTGCCTATAACTTTGAATAAGTTGTGAAGGTAGAAGGAGCAAAAGGAAAAGGATCTTAGGTCATCCCTTACTATAAAAAATGATTTTGACTGGGAGAAATTTTGTCATCAGTATTGACAACAGAAAAACATTTATTAAATCCACTAGAGTAAGTGTAATTCTAAGGTCAGACAAATGATTTTGAACATCTCTGTTTACTGGAGAGGAAAAAAAAATGAGCTCACTCTCTTTGGAGATATTTGAAAAAGATGGTAGATGTTCCAAAATTATCCTACTCATAAGAAATTACAAAAAAAGTAAATCTGCCAATATTTGGTATTGATTTTAGCAAAAACAATAATCTTATCTAAATATATTGATACAGTGAGATTTTAGTCTGCATGGCATGTGTGACATTTCTATTTAAATTTTACAGTATATTCCCTACTTCTATGTACATTGAGAATGATAATATAATATGTAATAATTAAATTAAACCTTAAAAGTATCAAAGAAGTCATTAACTCATTTCAATTTGATTATAAAAAATATAGAAAATTCCAGGTTAGCTTCACACATACTCTGAAAATAACTGCATTAGGCAACAATATTTAATCACAAATCTCTGAAAATTAAAACAAATGGTTTTGAAAATAAATGAACAAAAGCACACAAAATGGAAAAGTTGGCAGGTCAAGAAAGATTTAAAAAATCTTTTGTACCAGATGTTTCTATGATAGGATTTGAGCATTTTAACAGAGCCAGGAAAAGTCACTTTTTCCTTTCTCCTTGGTGAATTGAGGTGAATTTGTAAATCATAAGACTGTACACATTTATGGGAAGATAATGCAACCAATATGGATGGGTTAAAAATGTATGGGATATTCAGTAATCTCAAAAGAAGAGGCAGAAAACACTTTCCTAGGGATGCCAGAATAACATACAACAGACTGGTAGCTTAACAAAAAAAGAAATGGTTTCTCTCAATTTTGGACACTAGAAATCCAATATCAAGGTGCCAGCAGTGTTTCTTCTAAGTCTTCCTCCTTGGCCCATCTTGCCCTTGGGTCTTCACATTGTCTTCCTTGTACATATGCCTGTGTCCTAATCCACTATTCCCACAAGTTCACTAATTATATTGGATTAAGGCCCACCCTGGTGACCTAATATCAACTTAATTACTTGTTTAAAGGTTTAATGCCAAATACAGTTACATTTTTAAATACTAGAGTTTAAGAGATGGGCATGAGAATTCCCAGGAGCACAGGCACTTTTCAGCGTACAAAAGCACTATTTAACACCTGCTTACTTTTTCAATGGTGTTAGCCTTACTACCTCACAGTGGCACAACATGTAGTTCACAAAACAGTCCTTGCACTGTGAGCTGGAGAGGAGGACAGGATTCTCCTCAGTTACATTCTGAAGTATCTATGTTGGAATACATATACAGAGAATTCCCCAGCTGAAGAAGCTTTAATTTAGTGATTATGCAACTATGGGGGTAGAAGTTTTGATTTGTTTCCAAGAGACATTGGACTTTGAAGTTTGGATTTTTTATCTTTTCCTAGGCTAGCAATATGCAATATGACTCTCCCAGTGGCAGCATACTGGGACCAGTAAACCGTACAATTATGAAGGTAACTAAAGGGTTCTCCACAAATACTAGAGTACTAAATCATGATGTTCAGTAGATTCAGTGCATAAAATACAGTTTTCACTCAGAATATTTTAAATATACAATATGTTTTTTAGGGTGTAATCCCGTTGTAAGTAAAGGAATATATATATTAAGTAAGAGAAATTTAAAGATCTGAGCAAAGCATCCATATTAATTTTGAGAAAAAGAAAAAAAAGATGTGTGGCATATTGAAATATAAGAGCTAAATTTTTCCATCTTTATTGAAGTATGATTTATGAATAAAAATTGCATTTATTAGGTGGTAAAATGTGATGTGTTGGTGTAGGTGTACACTGTGGAATTACCACACTTGAGCTGACATATCCATCAGCTCCTGTAGCTACTTGGTGTATATGTGTGATAACACTGTTTCTGCTCTCTAGTAAATTCAAGTGTATAATACATTATTATCAACTGTAATCATCAGAGTGTACATTAGGTCTCCAGTACTTATTCATTTTATAATTGAGAATTTGTACGCTTTAGTCAAAATTCAAATAAACAAATTAATGGAAAAGCAAAAATAAACTTAGAAATTAAGAATACTGTTTTTTAAGTTTAAAGGCAATATGCAAATAAAGAGGAAAAATTATCACAAGTAAAATATTTAACAATGCTAAAAAACAAGATGAATTAAATAAAACTAAAGAGTAAAATAAGAAGATAAAATGATAAATTCAGGTAGAAGTGAATTTGAATTAAGGAAAAGTGAAATCTCTTAATTAAATAATAGAGAAATATACTAATTTAAACGAATTACATAGTATCTGCTTCTGGAATTCTTGCTACTGACATTAAAGAAAAGTTTGAAATATTTGATGTGAAGTTGGAAATAAGGGGATATTATTTAAATAATTAGAAAAATGTAATAGAAACAAAAAGCAAAATGATCCATGGTTAGGATAATTGGCATGCTCATAATAGAAAATGTAACAAATGGAACTTGTCATAGAATTTTTAGACAATCAAAAATGTTCTCTGAAATTAGGAATGACAATTTTACCAAGTTCCCATCATTCAATGAATCATTCATTCTTTCCTTTTCTTTATGTTTTTTTAGTTGTAGATTCACACAATATCTCTCTATATTATTTTATATTTTAATGTGGTGCTGAGGATCCAACCCAAATCACACGTGGTAGGCAAGTGCTGTACCCCAGCCCTCATTATTTGTTTTTGCACTAGAACAATCTGGCCCTACTAGCATCATGCTCTGTAGCTGGAAAATCCTCCTTTGGCTCCATTGTAACTCTGTGTGGACCCTGAGTAAGTTGGTGTCAAAGGATTCAAGCAGACAGGATGTATGGAAATTTGAGCACATTTTCATAAACAATATTTTAAACTTTCCTTTTGAAAGGTCAATAGATTGGAATAAATTAGTTGAAAGGTTTTAACCTACAATAAAGAATGGATGCTGTTCCATCAATAAGGAAATTTTCAAAACTCCCTGCAATATAAGAGAAAGATAGAAGTATATTTACAGTAAGTAAAGCACAGTTGTAAAGTCTATTTCCTAGAAATTGTGTGCCAAGTTTATTAGAGGATGTTTACTGTCTTTCACACTGTAAACTTGGCATACAAACCAATGAACAAAAACTATAATTTCAGTACAATAATAGCCTTATGAAAAATTTTTGTCAACTCTCTAAAACTGAAGTTAATAACAGACAGCAAAACATGAATGGTTCCAAGAGAAGAGAAAATATGTTGTGGAATATTAGAAAAGCTAAGAGTGTGAATTGTTTTCCTCAGGTTAAATCTGTATAATCTAGTACAATCTAGTATTTCAGAAATCACTTGCATATTTAGCTCACCTTTCTCAAAAGTGGATAGAAGAACAAGTTAAAAGATGCCATGAAGTCAGACATGGTGGTGCTCTCCTGTAATCCCAGGGGCTCAGGATGCTGAGGCAGGAGGATCATGAGTTTAAAGCCAGCCTCAGCAACTTAGGGAGACCCTAAGCAACTCAGCAAGACCCTGTCTCTAAATAAAATATAAAAAAAGGGCTGAGAATGTGTGAAGTGCCCCTGGGTTCAACCCCGTGTAACAAAAAAAAAAAAAAAAAAAAAGATGCTGTGCAGAAGCAACCAAAAATATTAGGTAGGGTACTTTCAAAAATCAATAGCATAAATCAAAGGATGGTGTTTTAGATGGAAGAAAAACATAAATACCCAGAAGAATCAAAAGCAGTGTGTGTTTTTTGTTGTATTCTGATTCAAAGTGAATAGAAGATAAGAAATATATTGGAAATACATTGCAAGATACATGCAATTGTAATACAAAATTATTATTTGTTCATGCTATAAAGTGATATTGTGGTTATGCAAAATGTCTTTATTGTCTTAGAGGTGCATGCTGAAGAATTATGATGATATCTCCTCTTAGCCTATGTTCTTCAGAAACCAGGTTGAGGCAAAAAGCTAATACTTTATAGGTGGAATGATCTCAAGAAAGAAAGCATGAGCAGAGTGGAAACAGGGCAAGGGGAACATATAAATTGCAAGAATGCATTAAATATTTGAAATACAAATTTGCAAAAGCACATGGTTAGTTAACTGAAATTGTAAAGAATGTCCAAAGAGACTGCATGTATGAAAACTGTATTTCTTGGAACTCTCCTTGTGGCTGTGAGAAGGCAAGCTATGCATCTATAACTGTTTCCTATTTCTTTTCCCATTTTGGCCCAAATCCAGCATACAGGAAGTTAACTCTCTTGACCATCCAAGTTGTATCTCTTATCCCCGACACCAGAGAATCATAGAACTCCTAGAACAGCAAAATTATCTGTGGATCCAGTCTAGGCAGTCCTGGTCAGGGATTCTTTCTGTCTGTAGGTAGCACCCATGGAGGTCTTCAATTTGTAATGAAAGCAATGCCAGCAACATAAACTAAGAAATTAATACCACTAAAACAGTAATGAATTACATTCTGGCCAGGAAGCAAAGCAAGCAGTTAGGCTAGGGAAGGAAATAGTGGGAGAAACCAAACAGATATGGGATGATTCATAATTTGTGCATGCTATGATATAGAGTTTTTGCCACTGAAAGTTGCTTACAGGAGTTCATATTGTCCATAGTATCTCAAATGACAGCAATTCCCTTTTGCTTCTCTGAGAAAGAAGAAGGTGTAGTTTTTCAACTGAGAAGTCTTTGTAATCACTGAAAATTAGATTGGTTGAGAAGCTTTAACAAAGTTTTGTTTTTGTACTACAGCTGGTTCTATAATAATTTTTATATTTTTTTCATCTCATCTTCTTTTTCCACTCTAGATTTTCACTCCATTTGTCCAGCTTTTCATATCTAGGTTGTTTACATGCTGAGGTGTTTCAGAGTTTCTTCCCCCTGTCTTTTAAACCCTGAACTTCTGTTAAGTATCCACAATTTTCATAGTTGTGCATTTAGACTTGCCTCTGGTCATGTTCAAAGTAAATCTATCAGGTTTAATGCACACTCTTTCCTAATGATTTTGCAGTAGTAACCAGTTTTTCATGAAAATCATGGTTGATTTCTCCAGTCAGTACCAATATTGTTCACATCGACTGATAACTCAATAGGATGAAAAATTCTTAAGTGATTAGTTAGTAGTAAAAGTTTCCAATCGGTTAAATTCTTACTGTATCTCTTGGCCAAAATGAAGTCTCCACTTTTGAACTAGGATATCTAACTCAGCAGGACACACTTTACAATAAAGAATGATCAATTGACAGAGGCAATGATAAGAAAGATCAATGCAAGTTCTATGCTTCGTATATAAACTAGTGGTTTAAAGCTTTTGAGGACATATCAACACACTTCTACTATTGATTAAATGTAAATACCAAAAACAGTAAGGTTATACCAAAAATATGTGAAGGGTTGTTTGAGGTGAATCCTAAACTATAAGATCAAGAGACCACTCCACCATTTTTTTTTTCAAGCCAAAAGTTTCTGGGATTTAGTGCACAATGGTAAAATCAGTGAATCATATGGTCATGGACCAACTGATATTTTGTCTTTGTCATGAAGACATCATTTGATTTGAGGCAATGTTCTGTAGAATGTAAGAGGGATATTCCTGGCATTATATGTGCTCTCTAATGTTCATACTGCTCAATTTTTCAAAGTCAAAGAAAGTCCAAAACTGGAATAGATAACTGATTTCAATAAGATTGCATTTTTGTCCTCTCCAGAGTAGAAGAGTTTGAATGAAACGGTCCTGCTCTTAAATGAGTAGCTTATATGACTGAGAAATCACCAGGGTCATAAAATCAGTGTCTGGTGGTAGACACATGGGAATGAGAGGGTTCTATTGGTAGGCTAATTCTACTCTTTTTCATGGATGGCCAAGAAAGGAGGACATTTGACTTGCATGAAATGGCCCTATCTACTAGATTGTGATACCATCCTTGAGTAAATTCTCTTTGGTACTCACTAAAGTGAGACAAAGGATCAGTGTATTTATTCCCTATTCTCAAGTCTGTCTATATGCATGTGTTCCAGAAAGACAGGGAGCTTTCCAGTCTTTCAGTCTATTGACTACTTTTCCCAGTCATCACAACCAAGCAGTCAGTCCTTATTTCTGCCTCTTCTCTTCACTACATCAAGTTTTCTTCTCAGATCTCTGTACCCTGAAAAATTATTGGCCCCTACTGTCCTACATGACTATTCCTGAATGGAACTGTGACCCAGCAACAGTCTATTTCTGGCTGGGGTTAACCTACCACATCTCTTTCTCTGTGATCCTCACCCAAGTATTTTTCTTTGGCACAGTTAATCATAGAGAATGTCTTAGAACGACAATGTGTTTTCAAGGAGCAATACAAGTAAGTGGCCAGGGAATCCAGACCATTGATTCCTCTTTAATTTTTCCATGCTATCTGCACAGGTTTGTGCCTGATTCTTCAGGTTCTATTTATATTTTATTATGGTACTGAATTTTGAATCCAGGGGAACCCTACCTCTGAGCTATATCTCTAGCTCCTATTTTATTTTTTAAGACTGAGTCTTGCTATGTTGCCAAGACTGGCCTCGAACAAACTTGCAATCCTCCAGCCTTTGATTCCTGACTTGCTGGAATTAGAGTTATGCAGCACTACATCCATCATCCTAATTTTAAATGAATTATTCCTGCCTCTACTCCTAAAATGTATGTGATTCGTTTGACCTAAGAATAACCAGCATATCACTGGCTACTTATACCATAGCCACTGGATTTCAACTTTCAATCTGTTAGAGCATATTAGCATACCAAGAATAGGGGAAGCTAATGTCCTTCAAAGCTGTCATAGAAGATCTCAGGCATTCACCATGCACCTTGAAGTCGACAAGTTATACTAATATAGTATAAGTATAAATAGTCATTATACTAATACTGTATAATTTTAATAGAGCCAAACATATTTAGTGGCTACTACATATGTTTGGTAGTAGTCACTATATATGTCTTAATCCATTCCACCTACTAAAAGTAAATCTCTAAAAGTGGGGAATTTATAAAGAATAGAGATTTATTTCTTATAGTTCTGAAGGCTGAGAAGTTCAAGATGCAAGGGCCCATTTCTGGCAAAGAACTTCATGCTTAGCCTTCTTATAGTGGAAGGAGAAAGGAAAAGAAAATGCTAAGACATGAGAGATGGCAGAACTCACTATGATAATAAAACCATCTTGTGGTAGCAAATCCACTCCTGTGAAAATGACATTAATGCATTCATGAGGACTAAGCCCTCATGACCTAATCACCACTTAAAGGTCCTGTCTGTCAAAACAGCTGCCTTAGGGATGAGAATTTCAACACATGCCCTTTGGAGGATTTTCACACCATACAAATCTCCCACTACACAGTTTCCATATATGCCACAATGATGTGGCTACATGTTGGGGTGATTACCTTCCCTTTCAACAACAGTACAACTTTGACTGCCTTTATACTGGTGAAACGACCCAACTCACAAATCCAGCTCTAAGTGTCTCTTTTCTAGTGCCTAACTTTCCTGGTATCAATCCTACCAATTCCTAATTCCCTAGAAAGCAGATTCAGAGAAAAAGGCATAAGATGAATGAGCAATTGAAGCAGGAAATAGAGCAATTATGTGAGGTTGCATTATTGAGCTCACCAAAGTTTTGCAAATGGTCTTTGACTTTACAGGCCATTTCCAGATAGACTGCTCATCTACTGCATCTTCAAACAATATGTGACAGAAGACAAGAAGAAGAAAAATCCATTTATCAATTGTTTCTCTGTTCCTGTTCCTGTTTCTTATCAACAGAGTAAATACCATGAATCTTAACTCTGTCAAAGGTCCAAGTGAAGACACCTGACCACCAGGTAGCACATGGTGAGGCCAGAGTCTTTATACTTCAATCCAAATAGAAGCAGTTACAGCATCTCTCCTTACAGATACTGATGCACTGAGATTCCTAGGATCTATGTTGGAAGTAAGGCAGCATTAATGTCTGCAAGCTTACAACTCTAAAAATGGCAATGAGCCTTTGATGAGGGTATTCTGGTAGAAACCCCACAAAGAGAAGAGGCCCAAGAAAGGGGAGAACTTCTAAAGTAGTATATAATCTGAACATGCAACTTACTGTCAAAGAGTTTTGCTATTTGGGCAAATAGTAACAATAGGTGATTCTAAAGGAGGACGTATACATTTGCCACACATTCTCACAAAGATTTCCTAAAATGCCCTATATGTAAAGGATAAAAAAAATTAAAGTATGATTTCTGAGAAAGAAAAAGTATAAAAGTGAAATTTGAAGAAATTTCTCAAAAAGAATTGAAGTATCAGCACTCTTGAACATATGAGATATGCATTATTAGTCAACTGAGTATATTTCTTTTCCTGAGCAATTAAGTAATGCTTTTAATGAGTTTTTAAATGCTTAAATAAAAACATTTTAAAATGTTTTACTTAAGACCAAGAGATGTTACATTTTATTTTAATATAACCAATCTTCTACTTTTATCTGCATATATGTACATAACACATTAATACGAAATTCTTTCAACCTGTCTTTAGCCAAGTCATGGAGGCAGTAGATACCACTGCATTCCAAAGTGAGTGGTGAAACAGACTATAATGAAAAATTCCATGACACACTATTGTATACCTGTTAAAGGACACACTGACTTGAACAGAATTTAAGAGTTGCTTTTTGAGAGTCTGAGAGGTTTGCAATTTGAGGAAACATTTTTGGAAGTCCTGAAAATTGTTTTGGAAGGTGGAATGAATAACTGCAATTTACTTCAAGTCAATTTGAGTGGAGTTTCTTCAGAAGCTTGTTATATGTTCCTATGTTTAGTGGATACCATGTTATGAGGCATAAATAACTCACTTCTAAGTAAGTAAAGAGGACAGACTGGCTAAAGCTGCTAGGACGATTGACAAGGAGGGGTTGCATGTGTCTCTGATGATGTGCCAAATGTGTGACTTGTGGCAAAGATATGACCTTTTGGCTTGAGGTGTTTAAATGTGAATTGATTCTGATCAAGAATCTCCTGTAAGAGGAGAAACTGCAGCCAAAATTCACCTCATCCACAGAAGATGAGATTATTTAATGTTGCGTGGGTTTGACATTGTCATTAGTTCATGGAACTAGGCTTTATCTACTGCATTGAAACAATTTGGCTTCTTACAGTGGCCACAGAAATTTTTATTATATTTATAGTGAGCAAACAAAGTAAGGCTTACATATTTTATAATTTAAACAAAAAAATAATACTTAGTATTTTAAAGGATGAAGAAAATAAAGTACTGTATTATTATTTGATGTTATGTCCCTTGTTTATGAAGCCTTTTACATAAACATAAAAAAGTAACACTTTTTTAATAATAACGATGCCAAATTTACACAGATATTTTTGGTTACTTTTCTGAATTTTATGAACTTAATTTGAAAAATTATGAATATGGCACTGCTAAAATAAACACACATTACAGAATAAATATAATTTTATAATATTTAACTTTTATTTGAATCCTTTCAAAATAAATGTACAACTATCATTTTTTTCTGAGGTTGAGTTTTGTTTGAACATTTAAAATTATTACATGTATAGTCACATTTGGGATGTTTTATCTAAATCTTAAAACTATTGAAAATACAACAGCTTTCCTTTGGAAAACTGCCAGCCAGTTTTAAGACATCATTTTATGATTCTAGGAAGGAAAGGAAGGGTCAGCTTCCTGCCTGTATTTGTAGAGAAGCTGGAGGTATCAACAACATCAGAAGAAGTGGGATGAAGTAGCAGGAGAGTCTGATATTCTCTCAACTGCTCTTAAAATTAAAAGAGAATGAGGGATTTAACCACTTAAGCCTTTACAATAAAGCAGAGATGCAAATGCCTTCTGTCTCTCTGTTGTCTGAGAAAGAACAGCTTTTGGAAGAATTAACTCTGGTTGCTTCCTGGAGAAGCAACCAGAAGGTTTCTTCCACTCAGAAGGTTCAGACTAGGCTTCTCCCTTTCCCTATCAGATCTCTGTTTCTTCTCTTATTTCCCCTCAAACAGCCATTGATTGCCATCTAGATGGAATCACTCACAGGCAAACACTATAAGGACTGAACCCAATGTTTGCTTATTTTTTCAAAATTAGTGCATTATAGTGACACTTAAAATTGGGGTTCATTTTGACATAATCGCATGTGCATGGAATATAATTTGGTTCAATCTGGTCCCAGTACTTCCTCTTTCCCTCCTCTTCTCACTCCTTGTGTTTCCTTTCCTTTCTTCTACTGGTTTTCCTTCTATTTATTTGTAGATTTTTTTTTTAAAGAATAGTGCATTATAAATATATGTAAAGATGAAATTCTCTGTGATGTATCCACACATGCACATAGAATAGTTTGGTGTTTCATTCCACTGTTCCTCCCTTTAACTGTCCCACCTCCATCATCCTTAATCCCCTTCCACTAGACCACTGCTCTTCTATTTTCAAGGAATTTCCACCTGGTTGTTTTTTATTATTATTATTATTATTATTATTATTATCATCATCATCATCATCATCATCATCATCTAGCATATAAGAGAAAACATTTAACCCTTGACTGGTTGAGTGTGGTTTATTTCACTTAACATGATGTTCTCCAGTTCTATTCATTGACCAGCAAATTTCATAATTTCAATCTTCTTTATGGTTCAAGAAAACTCTATTATGTATATACAACACTTGTCCTTTATCCATTCTTCTGTTGACAGGCATCTGGGCTAGTATATTGGGAATATATACCAGCCAAGCTGGTATACTTGGCTATTATAAATTGTGCTACTATTAACAAATGGTGTGATTTTATCACTATCGGATTCTGATTTTAGATCTTTTGGAAATGTACCAAGGAATAGGATACATGGTTCATATGGTGGTTTCATTCCTAGTTTTTTGAGGAATCAGCAAACAGCTTTCCAGAGTAGTCATACTAATGTACAGTCCCACCAAAATTGTATGCATGTACCTCTTCCCACATATCCTTGCCAGAATTGATTATTATTCCAATACTTGATGACTGCCATTCCAACTGGAGTAAGATGAAATCTCAGTGTAGTTTTTATTTGCATTTCCTTAATTGCTGGAGAGATTGAACATTGTGTAATATATATTTGTTGGTCATTTGTAGTTCTCTTGCAAAGTGTCTGCTTAGATCTTTTGCCCATTTATTAATTGGACTAGTTTGTTTGTTTTTGATTCTTTCTTGTGTGTGTTTTGATTTTTAGTTCATTAGGCATTCTGAATATTAATCCCTTGTTTGAGAGCAGTTGGTAAACATTTTCCTCCATTTTCTTCTTGCTCTTAATTGTTTCCTTTGCTGTGCAGAAACTTTGTAATTTGATGCTGACCCACTTCTTGATTCTTGGTTTTATTACCTGAACGTTAAGAGTCTTGTAAAGGAAGTCAGTGTCTGTGCCAATAAGTTTGAGTGTTGAGCCTACATTTTCTTCTAGTAGTTACAGAGTTTCTGGTCCAATTCGTAGGCCTTTGATTGCACTTTTGTGTAGGATGAGAGTTAGGGATCTAGTTTCATTCTTGTACATGGGGATATCCCGTTTTTCCAACACCATTTGTTAAAAAACATGTTGTTGGCACTTTTATCAAGTATCAGATGCCTGTATCCATGTGAGTTTGTCTCTGTATCTTTATTCTGTTCCACTGACCACTGTGTCTGTTTTGATGCCAATATCATGCTGTTTTTGTTACTATAACTCTAGTATAATTTGAGGTCCAGTATTGTGATGCCTCCAACACCTTTCTTCTTCTTCAATATTGCTGTGAATATTCTGTACCTCTTATTCTTCCAAATGAATTTTAGAACATTTTTTATAGTTCTATTAAAATGTCACTGGTATTTTGATGGAAATTGCATTGAGTCTATAAAATACTTTTGGTAGTATGCCCTTTTAACTATATTGATTCTTATCCAAGAACATGGGAAATCTTTTCATCTTCTAAGGTCTTCAATTTTTTTCTTCAGTGTTTTAAAGTTTCATTGTAGAGGTCTTTCATCCCCTTGGCTAGATTTATTCCAAACTTATTTCTTTGTTTGTTTTTGAGGTTATTGTGAATGGGATGGTTTTCCTGATTTTTTTTTCCAGCAGATTCACTGTTGTATAATAGTAAAGCAATTGTTTTATATATTTTGATCTTGTGTCAATTTGTTGCTACTTGCTAAATGTGTTCATCAATTGTAGAAGTCTTTTGGTAGAGTATTTTGCATCTTCTAAATATAGGATCATGTCATCAGCAAACAGATGATTTGGTTTCTTTTTTTCTTTCTTTGTCCTGATGCTCTGGCTAGAGTTTCAAGGATTATGCTGAATAGAAGTGGTGAGAGCAGGCATCCTTGTCGTCTTGTTTTTAGAGGAAATACTTTCAGTGTGATGTTGACCTTGGGTTTGTCATAACTATACTTTTTTTAAAAAATATTTTTTGTTGTCAATGGATCTTTATTTTGTTTATTTATATGTGGTGTTGAGAATCAAACCCAGTGCCTCACACGTGCCAGGCAAGTGTCTACCACTGAGCTACAACACCAGCCATCATATATATCCTTTACAATGTTGAGCTAAGTTCCTTCTATCCCTATTTTCTCCTGTGTTTTCAAGTTTTAAGACGTTCATTATTTCTCGAAGCTTCTGTTAACATAGAGATAAGAGAGAGGGGGAGAGAGAGAGATACTAATCCTGTTGAATAATCTTTGTAGAATCATGTGGACAAGACAATTGATACTGACAATGTCAATGTCTACATGAATGACTGTACTAGCTCTAAAGTCTATTAGCACGTATATATAGCAAATGAGTATATTGTAGGTGATAGTACATGTATACACTAAGAATTTCTATGTACAGAATTTTAATAATAAGAGTACTACAAGTATTAAAGTATAGCAGTTTATCACCAGAACTTTTAATTACAGTATGTTAGTAAAAATTTAATTTTCTGCACTGCAAAATCCAAGTGTAAAAATTTTAATGGCATTTCAGTCCACTTTAGTACATATTAGTAAATTTTACAGTATATTTTTTTCTGATTTTTTGTAATAAAAATGCAAAAAAAAAATGCAAAGTTGAAAGCAGTATAGTTAAAACATTTTAGGTAAATTAAGCTTTTGATGAGTATAAAGAGACAGAAAAAATGTTATTTAAAATCAAATAACATCTGTCCATTTGAAGTCATAATGACTTCACAGTACTAAACTATCACAACGCTATAGCCCTTTACAGGAAAGGACTGGTGAGCCTACAATATGCACTAAGCATTCAGAGGAAATCGACTGATTTTTATCTCTACTTTTAGAAATTTTGACCTGTGAAAACCTGTGATAAAAGGCTACTGTAACTCAAAAAATTTTTTGCTGCTCATTTTTGAAATGTAATTAAGCTTCAGTCCTATTATTTCATGACAATGGAAAAGCCATTGATTGTGCTGCTTTTGAAATCCTGTATCACATTAGGCATGTTTTAATAATGGTGCCCTTGACTTAAGAAGAGAAAATTGACTTGACCTAATTAAAAACTCAGAAGATCTTCAATATTATTTTTTCATAAAACTTATGTGTGCCATATGCCAATTAAAGAATGAACTTTTTAAAAATGTCCTCTATCAAATGGAGATAAAATGAGATATGTTAAAGTAAGTCAGATTGTAAGAAGTGAGATTGGTTAGACTATAAAATTTCTAACCACAGTGCACATGAGTGAAGTTTGCAAATGTGAGCACATTCATCTTTGTTAGCCTCAAGTACCTTAGATCAAGAAAAGCACATGGCCATGTGAAGAAAGGTGAGCCTACTACAAAAGTGTCTGTCTTTGTGCATAATTACTCTACACTTCAGTGAATAATGAAACATTTCTTGTTACCTTGGTACCATCTTTCTATCTTCTTTTATTTTCTCTTACAATGAGATAGCTCTCATTATTATTTCTAAGTAAATCCGGGAAACTACAGACAGCTTGAAAAATTTTCAACTTACAGTTTCTATTCTCAGAATTATTTGAATTCTCACACACATTTGAGTAAGTCAAAATATCAAATGAAATTCAGTCTGTTATTATGCCTTCAAAAACCTAACTAGATTCATTCATTACTTAACACATTAAAATCCTTTTTGTGTTTTTTTTTTTTTTGGGGGGGGGTACCAGAGATTGAACATCCCACCATCACCACCACCAGGGGCACTTAACCACTAAGCCACATCCCCAGCCCTTTTTATTTTTTAAAAGGTTCTTGCTAAGTTACTGAATTTGGCTTTGAATTTGTGATCCTCCTGCCTTAGTCCCCTGAGCAGATGGGATTACAGGCATGTGCCACCATACCTGGCTCAAAATTGATTTTCTTGAAATACGTGACACCATCTTCTCATCTCTTATCTCTTGTCTATATGGAATCACCTGTCCTCTGTGGTTCTCCACCACATTGTATGAAATGGTCCAACAGTTTTCTAACAATGCATGTTTCCTTTGCCCGAGGACCTTGGGCATACACCTATTACCTCTGATTATTGCTTTATCTAAGAATATTTTTTCATATTTATTTAGAACTGACTTCGCACAGGTGATTATTTAATAGTCACTTAGTATTCATCTCAATTTAGGTAATCACAATTTTTTTTTTCTTTTTGGCAGTGACAGGGATTGTACCCAGGACCTTATGCTGGTTAGCACTCAACCACTGAGCAACATCCCTGGTTTTTTGTTTTCATTTTGAGATTAGGGCATCGCTACCTCTCCCTGGATGGCCTCAACCTCATGACCCACCTGCTTCAGTCTGCAAACTAGCTGTATTATAGGTATCCACCAAAACACCACACTTGAAATGGAACTTTTTTTTTTTTTTTTTTTACTTCAGAACTTAGAAAATAAGGAAATGGTTGAGTATCCCTTATCGAAAATGCCTGTGATTAGAAATTTTTTAGATTTTTTAATTTTTCAGATTTTGGAAAGTTTGCACAGGACTTACCAGTTGAGAATTTCTCTCAAAAATTTCAGATAAGGGATGTGTGATTGATAACTGTACAGTAGTTATTGATGATTCAAAAATTTGGCTGGCTTCCAAATTAGTTGATAACAAATTACAATCTTACCAGCCTTATGCAAAAGGTAATATGCCTGAATCTAATCTTCCAGCTCTTTTCCAGTGAAATTTTGGTTTTACTCTCCACTCTTGCCCAAGTGAATTTTCCCTAAGGAAGAAACTTCCTCTGCCTGTCTGTCCTGGTGTCTTTGTTCTTGGTATTTTTCTTTATATGTCAAATAACCAAACTTTACAATCCATTGTTAGTGGGCCTTCATAAACTTTCCCTATCTGTCTCCACTGAGAATAAACAATTATTTCTGAGTACTTAAAATATAATAACAATCTATTGACTTTTCTGGCACAGCACCAATTTCTATAATTCTTTGCATGTATTAGAATTTTTAGTATTATGGGTGAGATGGCTCATGATTTTCTATCTTTGTTAATTTTAGTTCATGTAAAACTAAAAAACAAAGTGTACCCTTTGGCATATGGGATGATTTTGCATCTGATTATGAAGGTATAGAGATTAGATTCTTTTTTTATTTTTAGTGTTTTATTTTAACTAATATAGGAGTTCCATTATTCTCTTGGTATTTACTAAGTCCATAAAAGAAATGACCATATGAATACATTCTCTGCATCTTCTCTAAAGTCCACCATTAAAGATATTTTCTTTTATTATCATAAAAAAAAGAATTTAAGTATTAGCTGTCCATTGAATTTAAATAATTAAGTGATATAGATTTAAATATTAAGTGACAGATTTTTATATCAAATAATAGTATTGTGATATCTATATCTATGAATGGGAATTTAGCTTCTGTAAAGAAAAATATGTATGACTTTAATATATTAGTTTCTGGAGGACTAGAAACATGGGGAAAAAAGGACTTTTTCCATTTTTAAAAATTTATCATTTCTTTATTTTAAATTTTTACAGCAAGGTTAAACACATTAGTAAGATTAAGTGATCCAGGACATTGGGAAAGATGTGAAAGTAGAAAAAGAATTCTTATGAAGAGATCTTGGACATTATTTTAAAAGTATGACAAAGGGTTTCTCACATGAGAAACAAAAATTTTTCCCATTAGATATGAATGGGTTTTTCTGAAAAATATTAAAAATTTTACATATCTGGATGCACAACTATATATAAATAAACCTGAAAATTAAATGTACAAAAGTAATTTTGAAGTAATTCTCACTCAGGTTTTTGGGTCAATGAGATAGCAGATGCTTAATAATAAAATATAAAAAAGATCTTAATAATACATAAATATTAGGGAAAGAAGCAAATCAGTCCTAAAATAAGAGATTAATTATAATATATTGAATATAACTAGAGTTACCATCAAACCCAGAAAAAATTATTATTGACTCTTTCAAATGAATTAAACCTTAACCTCTGTAAGCTTGTTCAAAATAAAGAAGATTAAATTTAATAAAAATAAAAGGGAGAGATATTCTAAAGAGTAGGTATTAAGCTTATTGAAATCATTAACTAGAAAGGAATTTTGTAAACTAAAAAATTAAATAGTTTGCTCAACATTTCTGCTTATATTAGTGCAAAGGAACAATATGGGGAGAAGTATGCATATCTTAACAATCACATATTTTTGCACTAAATATATTTGTTTACATCTCTCTTTTCCACTGGTCTGTGAGTGTTCAGTATTCAGTGTGACTTACTGTTAAAGTTTGATAAATCAAGGAACACAAGGATAAATTAAACAATGGGAATTTGTATGGGTCATATAATATTTGTAAAAGTATCACAAACACTATGAGTAATAACCTTAAAAAATGTCAATTGAAATTCATTATTTTTTTTTAAACTTCCAAGAGAATGTATTAGATAGTATGGCCAGAATAATGGCTCTGACCAGGAGCAATATCACTTACAAACATTCTAGCACAGGAATTTACCAATCTCACTGACAATAACCATAAACAACTAAAAAATCAGAATGAGAGTACTCATGTGTGCCAGCAGATTATCAGCGTAAGGGAAGACAACAAGGACATTCTGTGTGCCAAGAGTCAAAACAAACCTTGCAGGTAACTGTTAGTTATATGACTTAGAATACTTGAAGTCTGCCTAATAATGTCAAAGCAAATACTCCAAATTAATCAAGTTAGTTCTCTTTAGTTAGTTAGTTTTGTTAGTTAATCTTCATTTACTCCTTTGTTCAATGCTCTAAAAATATTCATTTTTACCACAGTTATCAATATACAGGAACAGATGGATGAATCATCTTAAATCTACTAGCAATCTGAATAAAATGAATGAACTTAAAGTTATTTTTGTTGTGATTACTCACAAAGTTGAAATTTTTGTTGCTTTATTGTATTGTGATTAAATAAATTACATATCACAATAAATTTTCAGAAAATATTAAGTGAAAAAAAAAAAACCACAAATGAAAATAGTAAATTTAGGTATGAATTTTTCTGACTTAAAAATGTCCCTGTGTTATGGTTTGGATCTGGAATATCTCCCAAAGGCTAATATAATACAGGGATGGTCCCCAGCTGGCAGTCCAATTGGGAGGTGGTGATAACTTTAGAAGATGGTCCTAGTTAGAGGGAGCAGGTCCTTGGAACTATGCTCATGAAGGGAATATTAGGACCCTAATATCTAATCCACTTCTAGCTCTTTTAATTCCTGGCTGCCATGAGGTGCAGAGCCACCTCTGCCACATGCTCCTGCCACCATGACATTCTTTCACATATCAGGTCCAAAGTAATAGAGACAGCTAACCCTGTGCTGAAACCTCTGAAAACATGGTCCAAAATAATTTTTTCTTCCTTTATGTTGTTTTTCTCAGCCATCTTGCATCAGCAATGAAAAGTTGATTAATACAACCTGCTATGGGTAAAATTCATACAAAGAAAGGAACATCACAGTTTATATACATACTTAATATTAAATGAGCAATAGCTAAAACATGAATAAAAACACTTCACATTTTATTTTTCCTTAAATATTGAAAACTACAGATGCATGTATGAAATTGCTATATTACAATTAAAAGTAACACGTATCACATATATACCTAAAGGATATTTAGTTGCTGCTTTCATAATTTGGAAATATAGTATGTAAAAGTATGAATATATATGTGACATAATTGTTTTTAGAATCCCTGCATGGGACTTAGGGTGTTATATTAAGGATGCCAGCTAAACTGAGTGGAGAGTTGTATTATGTTTACTTTTAATTTTCTTACAGATGGTTTTGCATACAAATGAACCAGAATTACTAGTAGATTCTTCCTATATTTCTCTTCATGATTAAGACTTTCAAATTGAGGGCAAGATGGTAAGTCAATGATATACATCCTAACTAGAATAATTGAATTCTAATTGGAGAAGTTAAGAACTTTATTTTTTTAGTGTCTTATATTTATTTACTTTAACACAAGAAGAAAAAATAATTTGTATAAATGATTGTAGTTATGTTTATAAAACTCAAGGTTTTTCATTTATTTTTTAATTTTTACAGACTGCATTTTGATTCATTGTACACAAATTGGGTACAACTCTTCATTTCTATGGTTGTGGATGATGAAGACTCATACCATTCACGTAATCATACATGTACATAGGGTAAGAATGGCATCAGAAGACAGTAAGTTAGAATCTGAAATCCTGAAGAAATTCAACTCCGCAATTTTGCTTAACATGCACATTAAGAACCAGAATCAGAAAAGAAATTTCATACATGCAGATGAGCACTTGTGAACAACTCACAAAATAAATGCTATTTAGTCTGAAAAGCCTTGTGATTTGGGAACCAATCTACTAGATAGATGCCAAATTAACTGATAATTGTCCTAGCCTGAAACTAGCCATACTGTTCGGTACTGATAAGTACTTGAAAAATAACATTTTCATAATTGCCTGAATTTCTATTAAATGAAATAAACCTGTAAAAATCAGAGAAACACAAAAAACCAAATACATCGCTAATGCAAATTACTCCTTTGTTAGGGAATAATATCTTTTTTTAACACTGCTTAAAGCAATTCAATTGAAAAGCTAAATTCACAATTATGGGGCATGTTACACTTGGATGCTGCTGTTCCACAAGGTCCATGCTTTACCCACACCATGATGCTAAACTGTGGCAGGAAATATATGGAGTTTATAAGATGAATCATTGTTAATTCTTGGAATCCATAAAAAATTGGTGTTTCCAAACATCAGGATAAAATCATTTATAGTAGTTTCTTCCCTCCCTTTTATTTAAAATTCTCAGAACACTTTTACAGTCAAATTCCATACAACCTTTGTATCATTTATTTCATTCCTATTACCATGAAAAATCATATAGACATAATTCTATTTGCCTTCAGTTCCTGGGAAATTTATCAGAGATATGAACGTGTTGCATTAGGCAATTATTCATCACCTATGGAATATATTATGGTTGTATATTTGCAAGTTAAAGAAGCAAAAATAAATCACAAGCTTTTATAGTTTAGTGGGAAAACAGATTTACTCAGACATTCTACTACCATATTGCCGTATTTTTCTTATGCAACTTCATTGTGCAATTCTGGAACCTCACATTTTATACATCTTTCTTTTGAGTTGAAACTGATTGTAAATTTAAAATAATTAGTGTGAGGTAATTTATTTAAACATGAGACAATTTGGCTAGAAGTATGTCACATAAAAATATTATTTATAGAAGGTACCACTTTTAAATATACATAAACAACATTTGGGGAGTGGGGAGGCAGTCATGATCCATGTTTACATGAGAACATACACACACGGTGTGTTCTAACTGAAGACCAAACTTGGTTGGAAACTTACTTTGATAAACAAATAAATGAGGGTACATCATTTACCTGTAAGATTATATGACCAACAATAATGAAATTGTGGAAAACCAAATAGTTGATTTCTGATTCATTGTCAGACTGAAAACAAAAATAGTGTACCCTGCTCTGGTTCTTTTCAGTTCTGTAATCCTAAAAGCTAAAAGTTTAACACTCAAATTTAAATGTTTTCAATTCTGTAGGGCCAATGCCTTTGGTAAACACTTTCCATGTCATGCTTTGACTTCTCCACAAAGAAGGCCTAATTATTCACTATCTAATAATCCAATAAATAGAGTCAGTAAATTATCAGAAAGGAAATAAACACCCAATAGCAAGATTATATTCCTATGTTCATTTACTTCATTTTCTATGTTGTCAGTGCAATCAGATATTAATCTCTGATTGTTTTCAATGCAATGATCAACTGCTATCTGTGAGAAGATATTTCTAGAAAAAATGGGACATGAGAAAGCAGGAGCAGAATCAGTGGTTTCAGCTCTCTATGAAGCTAAAGACTTTAGGCATCTTTTGATTTAATATTGAATAAAATCTTTAAATCCTGTGTTATCAAATATTGAATATACTCTTTAAGTCCAATGAGTCCACCATGGTGATAATTCTATGGGAAATATTACAATAGAGGATAACCTGCCATGTCAAACTTGAAATATCCCTGTATATCCTTGCCCCCTATTACTAAGTCATCAAGATGCAAGAAAGAATGCATGTTAATATCTCTATGTATGTTTGTATATTTATGCACTCTCTTTTTAGTTTCACCAATTTCAGCTCTATGTATTTTGAAAGTATGTCATTGAATGCATTTATGTGTTAAAATCTTCTAATTGCTCATGCATTTATGAGTATGCAATATGTAGTCTACAACCTTCTAGATCAGTGGGTTCTACATCTCAGATTTAACCAACCTCACATTGGAAATATTTGAAAAAATAATTGTGCCTGTACTGAACAGGTACAGATTTTTTCTTGACATATTCCCAAAAAATATATAGTGCAATGACTATTAACATGGCATTTACATTATATTAAGAGCTGAGTGAAATAAACCAGGCATAGAAAGACAATACTTAATGATTTCACTCAAATATATAATCTAAAAAGTTGCACTCACAGAAAAACTAATAGAATGGTGATTACCATGAGTTGGGGTTTGGAGTTTAGAGATATATTGGTCAACACATAAAATATTTTAGTAATATAAGAGCAATGATTTCGATAGATTTGTCATATAACAAAGTAACCATAGTTAATAGCAATACATGGTATTTTGAAAATCACTGAATACAAATTTTAGATTTTCTCCGTAAAAAACAACTGTGTAAGATAATGCATATGGTAATACAAATAATTGTCATTTAGCAGTTTATGTCTAAATACTTCAAAATGTCATTGAGTGCATCATGAATTTACAAATGTATATTTTTATTTGTCAATCAAATGCTAAAGTTTAAAAATCAGAAATTTGGAAATGCATACATCAGATAAATTCTAAGCTGAATTATAATGTAAAACTGTTGAATCATAATGAAAAGGGAAAGTTATATTAAGGTGTTTAATCCCAAAAGCTTATTTGCAGTAGAATGCATTTATTCATTTTGATAAATCATACATAAATGGAGTATAATTTCTCATTTTTCTGATTGTACATGTTGTAGGATCACATTGGTCATGCAGTCATGTATATACATGAGGTAATAATATCTGCTTCATTCTACTATCTTTCCTATCTACATAGCTCTTCCCCTCCCTTCACTGCCCTGTTCTTAAAGTAATTATATTTTTCCCTAGCACACACCCCACTTATTGTGAATTAGCATCCGCATATCAGAGAAAACATTCAGCCTTTGATTTTAGGGGTTTGGCTTATTTCACTTAACATGATATTCTCCAACTCCATCCATTTACAGCCATAATTTCATTCAAAACACAATGGAGTATTACTCAGCTTTAAAGAAGACATATATACATATATGTCATATTTTCTTTATCATTTTTTTTTGCAGTGTTGGGGATTGAACCCAGGACCTTATCTGTTGAAAGACACTGAGGCTGGTTCTATAGTTTAACTATTGTGAGTTGAGCTGCTATAAACACTGATGTGGCTGTGTCACTGTAGTATGTTGATTTTAAGTTCTTTGAGTATAAACCAAGGAGAGTGATATGGAAATTCCTCAGAAAATGTGAAAAAGAACCAACATTTGACCCAGTTATCCCATATCTGGGTATATATTCAAAAGATTTTAAATCACCATACTACTATCCATTCATCATTCAATAGTGTATTATTTAGTCTCCATGTGTTATAGTAGCTTCTATTTTTTATCATTGATCTCTAATTTCAGTCCTTATGATCTGATAGAATGCAGGATATTATCTCCATATTTTTTGTATTTACTAAGAGTTGCTTTGTGGCATAAGATATAGTCTGTTTTAGAGAAGTATCCATGTGATGCCAAGAAAAAAGTATATTCACAGGTTGATGGATGAAGTATTCTATATATGTCTTTTAAGTTTAAATTATTGATTGTTATTATTTAGTTCTATAGTTTCTTTAGTTTAGGATGTCATACGATTTAAATAAAACAATTTCAAGTAATAAAATAGAAAATACCATCAAAGGCCTACCAATTAAGAAAGGCCCAGAAACAGATGGATTCTCAGTCAAGTTCTACAAGAACTTCAAAGAAGAATTAACATCAATACTCTTCAAATTATTCCATGAAATAGAAAAGGAGAGAACCTTTCCAAACTCATTCTATGAGGCAAATATCACCCTGATACCAAAAGACAAAGATACATCAAGGAGATAAAACTTCAAACCAATGTCCCTAATGAACATAGAATTTGCAATAAAATTTAATAAAATTCTGGCAAATCACTTAAAAAACATATTAAAAAGACAGTGCACCATGATCAAGTGGGATTCATCCCAGGGATGCAGTGTTGGTTCAACATACAGAAATAAATAAACATAATTCATCATATCAAGAGACTTAACAACAGGAATCATATGATCATCTCAATAGATGCAGAAAAAGTCTTTGACAAAATGTAGCACCCCTTCATGTTCAAAACACTAGAAAAGCTAGAGATAGTGGGAACAAACCTCAACATCATAAAAGTCATATATGCTAAAGCTTCCTGTTCAATTCTTAATTTCGTATTTTACTTTTCCTTTCCATAATTTTGAATTAATTCTAGTGGAATATCCATCATTTTATTTTTCCAGAATATATGACTGTTATTGATTGAGTGCCATATATTTTGATGGAAAAATTACAAATATTCTGTACAATGTAGTTTTCCTCCAGAGAGTAGCTGCTTTAAATTCTGACAGACAGAATGAATCGGTTAATTTTAATTTAAATAGAGTTAAGATTAATTCAGAATAAAGCCTCCTTATTTATAAAGTTTACCTTGATTTGCTTCTGAATCACTTCATTTCTAAGTGCAAGCAGCCATCTAGAGATTCCCAGCAGAGACTTTGGACTGTTGACTACTGTCTTCCATGTCATAGACCAAATGGCCACTTGTGTATGACCCCAATGTGCTTGACAAGTAAGTGAACATATTGCATTAAAAACTGCCCTTGGAGTTAACTCCTGACTGAGCAACTCAGAATTCTTCACTTCAACCCAAAGGTTTAGCCAAGTTTTACAACAAAACATGTGAGTCTGATTTATTGCAAAGTTGGGAATGGGTCTTCTGCTTTGGTATTGAGAAAATCTCACAATATTTAAGAAACTGCTATGTGTATCTGCTAATGGAGTCCCTAGTACTTTAACCATTTCTTATAATACTATTGTTTAAAATACTTTAATAGCTATAGAACAACTCCTCCTTTTGTACCATTATATCAGGGAAAGGACGTCATTCCCTGTCTCCATCAAGACATGAAGACATGAAGACTTGGTCTTCAGCTCTCACTAGGCTTGTCTTCTAGCTTCACCACGGGCCTGTGAAGTTACCCATCTTTTAGGGTTAACTTCTTTTGTATAGAGACTTTGCCAAACAATATCATTTTAAAAAGAGCCACAGAATCTTTTTGAATCCAATAATTAAAAAATTTGTTTTTCACCTCAGAATATTGAGTGAAAGAATCACAACTTTGAGGCCAGCTTCAGCACTTTAGAGAGACCCTAAGTAATTTAAGACACCCTGCTTCAGAGAATAATAATGATGATGATGATGATGATGATGATAATAATAATAATAATAATAGGAGGTCTGGGGAGGGAGCTCAAGTGGTAAAGCACCATTGGGTTCAATACTCAGTACCAAAACCAAAAATCCCCATTTGTTCTTGCATATCAACAAGCCTATTGAAATTTGATGTTTAAGCTATTTGGTTGCAAGTTTCTCCTTCCCACATCTCCTCCATGCCAGGGCCTAGCAGACTGACTACCGGCTCATTATTTTCATAATGATAAGTGAGTTGCAAGGGAACAGTCATAAAAGTTATGGTATTTTAAATCCTACTATCATAACATACTGTTTTTTATTTCTTTTTCCTTGCACTTATAATGTAAGTCACATGCCCAGAGACAGTGAAATACTGAAAAAATTAAACACCATCCCTTTAGGGAGAATGATTAAACATGCCTCTAGATTTCCTCTTTCAATTTTTTTTTTTTTGTAGTTGTGGATGGACAGCCTGTCTTTATTTTATTTATTTATTTTTATGCTCTGCTGAGGATTAAACTCAGTGCCTCACTGGTGCTAGGCAAGTGCTCTGCTACTAAGCTGCTGCCCCGGCTCCAATCTACATGAAGAAACTGGAGCTTGAATTTCAGTGCCCATGCAACAAGTGGTAATCTGAGCCTTTTATTTTTTTAAATAAAAGATACAAATGCAAGATATGAAAATAAATGTGCTTATGATCCATATTTCATGAAAATTTCAGAGATTTATTTTAATGCAAAATACATTTTATAACTAGAAAATAATTTCCTTGCTCTCCTAGTGAAAATAATTCTGATCTTCCTTGGTCATGATCCTTTCTAATCATGTATTTAGCCTCCAAAAGTTGCTGCTATGAATTTTGAACTGAGAATAGATTTCTTAGCCTGCTTTTCAATTTCATTCCTATTTTTGATGCCGATTATACAGCTACATGTGCTCTCTTCAATCTTTTAACATCCTGGAACATGATTAGGGCTGTGTGTGTTTATGTGGTGGGTCCATATGTATGTGGGCATCTCCTCCTTTTTGTTTCTCATATAACCAAAAAAACAGTGTGTGTGGAAAATCATGCTAGCAGTTGCAGATTCATAAAGCCATGGTGAAACAGCAGGTCATAAAATAAAAGGCCCCCTTGAGTGTCTTGATCTCCAAAGATAATTTCAGCAATAAAACTATTGAAACAAGCACTTTAGTTCAATGTTGTCATATCATTTTTCCTTAGAAATAATATAAATGATGCACTTAAATTGAATTACTCTTTAAAAGGCCCTGCAAAAGATAAGATATTCAAAACTATAAATAAGGTTGAGCTGCAAAAGACAAATATCTATCGTTGTAAATAGTATTAATTTTACCTTTCAAAATTCAATCTTTGTTGCAGATTAAAAACATTTGGTATAATTTTTAGTTTGAATTCAGCATAGAATTGAACTATATCTTTCTGATATTTTAGCTCCTTTGTTAGTATTATTGTCCTTATTCAGATGGAACAACCACAGAAGTATACACATTCTCCCAATTTAAACAAGTTAAGAAATTAAATAAGGAAAGTAATTAACATTTTCTTGTGTTATTTTAAAAGAAATTGTACAAACAAAATATTCAGTAAGGGAAGAAACAATTATTAAAATTTTTTTGATTCTGTAGACTTTTAAATGTTCCAGAGAAACACTAAAACTTTGCATGTAAAAGCAGGGCACATAACAATAGGAAGCAAATTTTAAAAATGCATTTTCTTTAATGTACTTTTGTATAATAGATTACATTTTAAAAATAATTTTTATTTAGCTTTTCATTTGTTTTATCTTTCATTAAGAAACTCTGCAATATAATATTAGTTAAAACAAAAATTGTGAATCTAAATGAACACTAGAAAACACATATATAGGCAAATGTTTTATATTTTTGTACTATTTATTGATAGAGTATTTTTTTTCCTCTTTCAAAATACAAGTGGATGCTTGAATGATGTCCTTATTGCATTTTTAAATGTCATCACTCAGAGACAACTGGTATCAAATTTGTAAAATAAAAGTACTATACTAGGAATCCATGGCTTCCCTTGGAATGCACTTTAGAAGCACTAAATTATGAGTCTTTCTTCCAGCATTTACAACTTCAAGACAGCTGTCTTCAGAATCATCCTACAAATGTTTTATTTGTTCATATGCACATGTCAAATATAAAGTACTGCTAATATATAAGATTATCCAGGCAAAATCTAGACATAATTATCTCTATCTAAGAAATGAGTATCTTCAATTAGATAAAATATCATTATTTTTCACTTTATTGATTCCCATTCATTACAATGCTTACAATTTTATGGATTTGTTATTTCTAATAAAAAAATGAAGACAAAACTTTAGCCAAAACTGCCTCATGTCCAATTAAATAGATCTGGCAAAGACATCAAGGATTCTAAGATCATATGTCATATCATTTCATTATGAACTCAATGAAAATTTTGTGCTATCATATTAATTTATTTTCAAAAGTGGCAATATTGAAACTCAAAGTAAATATCCAAAATTCACACAACAAGCAAATACAACAGTCTGAGTTCAAACCTACGATTCCTTTAAGCTTGACTCCAGGTTCTGAACTATGCACTAAAAACCTCAGGGTTTTCATCTCCAATGTCTATGTATTTTCCAAATTCCGTTTTTTTTTTCATCATTTTCTTTATAATATGGGAAAATATATCTTCCCCCAAATTAGAGACAAAACAGATAACTTTTACTCTTTCGACCAAGATTACAAATTTTTTAATCAACATTTTCTCTCCAATAATTTCAGAGTCACAGTGCATGCTATTCGAAAGGTTTTTGGAATGAGACAAATGAGACATTAAAAGTAACACAAGGTCTGGGGTGTGGCTCAGTGGTAGAGTGCTTGCCTAGCACACATGGGGCACTGGATTCCATCCTCAGCATCACATAAAAATGAATAAATAAAATAGAGGTATTTTTGTCAATCTAGAAGTTAAACAAATTTAACAAATAAGTAAAACAAATTGTTTTAAAATTTGCTTATGGGGTCGGAGTTAGAATAAGGGACACTTATTTGTTTGTAGTTTGGGGAGTATAAATAAATCTGCTAACCTGAACAACTGTGGCCTGAATAACTGCCTGTTGAGTAGACTCGAATCTTCGTTTATATAGAATAAATGCCCAGAAGGACAATTTCTAGGTCAAATTGTGAGTGCACATTTAGTTTTTAAGAAATTGTCAAACTATTTGTCAGAGTTTCTATTCCATTTTATTTCCCTACCAGCAATATACAAGGGGTGTCTAGTTTCTCTGAATTCTCATCACTATTGGTTACAATCAATCATTTTTATTTTTACTGTTCCAGTAGTTACATAGTAGTGTCTTATTATGGTTATATCTTAGCATTTTTCTAATGTCTGGCAATCTAAAATATCTTATCATATAGTTACTCATCACGATACATCTTACCTAATGAAATGTCTGTATCTTTTGTCATTTTATATATTTTTAACTGCTGAGTTTTGAAAATTCTTCATACATTCTAGATATGAATCTTTTGTTAAATTATATTTGCAAATATTAAAGTTTATATCCTCCTGTCTTTGCATCCTTATAATAGGGTCTTCATCAGAGCAAAAGTTTTTAATTTCTATAAAGTTCTATTTTTTTAAGTTACTTTTCTTAAAAGTCCTCATGCTTTTTGTTTGTTTGTTTTTTCTAAGAACTCTTTACCAAACCCTGGACCCAAGATTTTTTTCCTATACTTTCATCAAAAAGTTTTATAATTTATATTTTACATTTAAAAATCTATTTTCCTTTATGATCTATGATATATCTGGGTTTATTTTTTGCGTGTTGTGTAACATTTAAGACAAGGTTTATCTTTTTGAACCATTAATGTACAATTGCTTCATTACTTCATTATATTCAGTCTTTTTTGAGAGTTACTATTATTTTTTTCTTTTGCATTTTATCATTGAGCTATATCAACAGCATTTAAATTTTTTTTTTTTTATTTTGAGACAGGGTGTCACTTAGTTGCTGGGGGTCTAGCTAAATTGCTGAGGCTGTCCTCAACTTGTGATCATCTTGCCTTAGCCTTTGGAGTCTCTGGGATCGCAGGTGGGTGCCACCACACCTGGCACATGTGTTATTAGTTTTAAAAATTTCATTGCTATGTCTCCATGTTTATTAATATTCATTCTATCATTAGACCCATTCACCATGTTTCTATTTATGCTTCAAAGTTTTCATATCTGGAAATTTAATTTGAGCTGATTTCACATCTTCCATGTCACTACTTCTCATACTCAATCTTCTATCTTCCTGAAACCTGGGATAGTCATAAACATATATATTAGATAAGTAGACTAAAATAAAGTTTTTATATATATATGTTATATTATGACAGATATAATAGCATATTCTAGAAGGCCTAGAAAGAGTCCAAATTATTTTAAAACATTTATAGTTGTGATATTAATTCCTGGAGCAATTTTGAAATGTATTAATTAATGGTGTTGTTTTAAAATAGTGGGTCAGTCAGACTCAAGATTTAGGCATATTTTTTGCTTGACTGTTTTGTTACTAGCTTGACACCATCACATTTTGGTAAAATTGTGGTCGATTCTTTTATCTGGTTCTGGCAGACTCTTCAGAAAGTAGAAGCTTGTGACATAGCAAGATGAGGCCCAACGGTGGGCATGAAGCAGGGCCTGAGACTTTGCTTTGGACTCCTAGATCTGAGGTGTTTGGTACACAAGGTGGTTGGTGGCTTATACCGACAAAGAAAGCATATTCTGTCTAGAGGGAATTCAACCAGATTCTGCTTCTACAAGAACTTGCTGGAATCTTTTAGCTCTAATGCATTTCTTGCTGTAAAGTTGTTATGCTCTATAATTTCCTTGTGGTAAACTTGAAATGTGGCCTTTGTTATTTCTAGTCTTATGAATCTTTTTCATTTATTTTTTCACAACTAAAGTTTGATTTACTACCAATTTTAGGACACTCGGTAATTTTTATCAGATGGTACACATTAAAATTTTCCCTTGCTAGGTGCTGGATATTTTTATGTTTGTATAAATATTCATGAAATTTGTTCAGGTATACAGTAATGTTATGTAAATACAATTTGATCCTTTCAGCTTTTGTTGCAAGTCTTTTTAAGGCAAGGTGTTTAAGGCTCTATTTGTCCCATGATTGAAGGAAAACTTTTCTGAGCCCTCTACCTAATGATCTATAAAATTGTATCTATTCTTTATAAACTCTTCCAAAGTCACATCTGCATTGCCCTGTATGAGACTTAAGGACTGCTCTTTCTAGTCTTGTCAGTTGGATTATCCTCTCCCAACCTCAGTCTCACACATTTTTCTCTTGTGCATGTCCTGCTTGGTATTCATCTGAAGGCTTGAGTGAGACTATATACACACCTTTGAAGCCATCTCTCTTTCTCTGGCTTTCTCTTCACCAGTATTTGATCCTAACTACTTTAGCCACCTTGCACTACCCAGATTCCCAAATTTCCTCCTCAATATGTACATGTTTTGCCTGAGTCCCTCTCCCCACACCAGTCTGGAAACTCTCTCCATAAAAGATCTGCCATCTCTCAGGCAGCAATATTGGGTATCTTTAGGGTTCACCATAACTTCCTGCCTGGAAATCAACAAAGTCCATTTTTTTTTTTAGGATTTCTAATTTAATTAGAATTTGTTTTACATACATGAGTAAATATGGTTTCTATTACTCCAGTTTAGTTAGAGGTAGATATTGCTCAAGACTCTTTCTTTACATTTTATGAAAGAGCCATTAGGAACATATTTACTCCTTTATAATATTAAATCATCTTTAAAAGGACCTTGTGATAGATTTCTCCTAGAATTTCATAATACAAAAATATTGTTTATGATGAACAATTTTGATTTTTTTGGTTTTATGAGTAACTTAATAAATCATTTCTTTTCTTCCCCATGTAGCAAAAAGTAGAGATGTGAATATTATGAAGAAATACCAAGGATTTAAATTAAAGGCACCTTTCACCTGTAACCATCTCTGATTTCTTCCTATGTGTTGTTTGTATCTTATATGTGATAACTTATTTGAATAATCATTATGTGTCTCTTCTTTTTTGTTATGACATTTAAGAGATTTAAGTGATACAGAAAATAATTCAAAAGATAAAAAGTAGTATTTGCATAGAATCCCACTGCTGTCTTCATGACCTCTGTATCTTTCTACGTCCCATCCTTATGTGTAAGCTGCATTGGATCTGTGCTTCAGTACTCATTCTTGCATACCTTCTTGGAGAAGACTTCTATTACAGCTTCTAAGTTGTTTGAATACTGATATCTGCTTAGTAATGAATAATTCTCAAATGCATTGTAAATTGACTCAGAGATGATAGTCACAGATTTACACACATCACCGTATGTGTAAATATGGCAAATTATTCTCAAGCTTGCTGAGAGTCATTGCCACTTTTCCTTTTAAAGATAAAAGGACTATACAGAGTTGACCTGTGGGTTTATGTTCCTTAAAATTCTCCACTTTTATTGATACAAGAAAGTATTTAAGTTTTGTCAGTAATCCCTGAGATCTCACCAGCCATTTGTGTGTGTGTGTGTGTGTGTGTGTGTGTAGATATAGAGAGACAGGCACAGATGTAAATGGGGACAAGAGAAGTAGGAGTTTTACCTGGTCAGGAGGTTAGTTAATTCCTTAGAGCACTTTTTTTTTTAAAAGTGACTTCCAGTGGGCCTCTCAGCATGTCAGACCATTGGGTTGCTTCCAAAGCAATTAATTCTCAGTGGGGTGTAAGTGAATTCATTAAAAGAGAGAACTGAATTGCTGCTGAGGATTTGTGGGAAAGTTCTTTTAGAAGAGTAACAAGTGAATGGGCAAGTAAAGTCAATGTTAACTTTCCTAGTTTCTCAGTTATAATTCAGGTTGATTGCATATCGAGATATAATTATGGTCAAAGACGACAATTGTTTTATCATTTAGTGTAGAATCATCGTAACTTATATGTATATTTGTACCGATCTTTCACTTGATGAATATAGTAGACTAAATAAGACATACAAAAGAAATTGATGAAATTTTTACTGAGGAATGTCTGAAGCTGCAATTAGTTTATAATAAGCTTATAAACCCTAGTATTTCTGAGATTAGCTCTAAACAGTTGAGTCTGTGGTTGTGGGAAATTGTATGTGACTATCAAAGTATCTCTATGTGTACTTCAGGGTAGGTGAAGAAAAATGGGCCAGTCAGCTTCCATGAAATATCGATCATGTTTCTGTCATTTCTGCTTTTCCTAAACTTTATTAATGCTGATGAACATAAAGAAAAATGTATAAATTCAGCATCTGATTCTAGTCAAATATTGATTTCTTAAGTAAATAAAATTAGATTGAATGCTTTTATTGGGACAAAACCCGCTCTCCTACTGTGATGTTATTAGAAGGTGGGGTCTTGTGGAATTATTTGTATAAGATGAGGTCATGAGATGAAACCCTCCTGAGTGGATTAGTGTCCTTAAAGGTGTCCTGGGAGAGCTTGATTTGAATTTCTGCTATGTGATGACAAAGATAGAAGATATTGTCTATGAATCAGTAAGTAGACCATCACCATCTGACACTGAATCTATTGGTGACTTTATCTTAGACTTCTCAGAAATATGAGGAAAAAATATCTTTTAAGTTACCCAATTTGTGGTATTTTGTTATAGCACCTTAAACTTTATTAGCAGTGAATATTGTTTGTTTCTATACATTAATGAGCTAATATTAATTCACCATGCAAATATAATTAGTTTTGATGCATAAATAAAATCGCTGTTTTTATATGATGGCAAGTTAAACTTGATGCAGGGATTATTTATTTTAGTACTCCATTAACAACATCATAAGTAGTATGGCATTTTAATGGTTTTCCCTTTCACATTTGCTTATGTGTGCCTTGATATAATTTGGATCTTCAATGTCTTCCAAAAGTTCCATGTAATAAATGCTGGGTGCCCAGAGTGGGGATATGGGAGGAGGTAGAGCTTTTGGGGGAAGTTGGAGGTCTTTAGGTCATTGGGAGTATGTGACTAAAGAGGACTGTGGATCTCCAGTACCTTCCTCATTCTTTATTTCACTTCCTGGTAATGAGGAAAGCACTTTTTGACTATCACATACTCCTGCCGCAGGCCCAAAGCAATACGGTCAACCAATCATAGGTTGAAACCTAACACTGAGAGCGAAAACTAAACTCCCTCTGTTTAAAAGTTGATTAAATCAGATATTTGTTATAGCAAATGTTATAAGTAACATGTGCCTATAACAGATATATTCAAAATTACAAAAAGGAAGATATTTAGGATTTTAAAGATGTAAAGTAGTTACATTTTTAAAAAGAATAGATGTAAATCCTGAATGTGTTTATAATTTAGAAATGTAGAAGCTGTCCTTATACCTTCCTGACACATTTAACCTTCATGTTTTATTATGTCTTGTTCTATGATAATATATGACTCAGGATATATACTTCAAAAGATAAAAATATAGTATTCTCCATGAGTAAAATCAGTATAGATATTCTAATGATATTGTTTCCTTTTAAAAAGAAAATGTCCAGATAAATATGTATTAGCCTCAGTCTTCTAAGTAGAGATTGTTGTTTTCACCTCAATGATCATTTGGTTCAACAGGACCTACTAGTCTACCTGACTGGCTCAAGGCAAAACTGACATGTGAGCATAGAATTTATTTCCAGTCCTTTCTTATTCTTTCTTCACTCTTCATTTATCTCCCTCAGGCACCCAGTTGTCTTAAGCTGCTACTATGCTCTAACCTGTCACTCAAGAGGAAAGTGACATCTCTTTCTATAAAGAAAGGCCTTAAGGAATTAGGGCACAAAGTATTCAAATCTTCCCAGATAGATTTGCCTTTTAAAAGAAAGATAGGCAGGGTGCTGTTGTTGCAGTCGAAGATGGTGGGCGTTCAGGCATCACTTTGTGAATGTGTTGAGATAGAAATTTTCTCACCCTTCATCAAATAATGTCATGCATTTTTTATAAAACCAATCTGATATCTAACTGGGAGTTTTCTGAGTTCCACTATGCTTTGGAACAGGAACAATGTATTTTTTTAAAATGCAACATTTTTGAAACCCATTGTTGAATTGTTCTCCATTGATGTTTGACTTCTGGTTGCATGCCTGGTTTCCACTAGTTTGGGGATAGCCATTCTGTCCCTTGTTTAATGGGAATATTTCTAGTGTTTAGCAGAGTAGGGACCTGATAAATACTACCTGATGAAGCTGCTCCACCCCCACAATAACTGACCTAAGTTGTCACTTATGTTCCCCAGACTCTGTTGTTTAATTGCTTTCAATTATCTTAGTCTGTGTCTACCCAAGCAAAATGAAGTGGTGAGTCAAGCAATTGTCTTGTGTATGTGATCAATATAGAAATTCAATATGGATAATTAAGGTACCCCCAACTCACTTTTTCCTTATAGCAAGCTTTCTTTCACCAGAATTGTTCAGATAATTGCCTCAAATGTCCGTTTTATTTTGCATCACAGATACAGGTCTGTAACTAGCCTAACAGACCATGGAAAACAGAATGGTCAGTGCAGTTCACAGGCAGATCACCATCTAGTTCACTCATCTGTAGTGCTTCTGGGTAAATCAGACTGACTGGCCTTGGAGATTCTATTGATTAGTTCTGTCTCTTCACAGTGAGGTCTGTAAGACATGGAGATATGGTCCTGACTTCTTTGTTTCTGAATAGTTTCACATCCACCATTTTCCTTAGAGCTCATATTTGAACAACATACATCAAAAGAAATATATGGAAATTAACTGATTAATTTGGAATTCAGATTGTGTTAGTAGCCAACAGAAACACTTTAGATCTCAAAAGGGGAGTGTTTGCAGCATGACAACTAAAGTAAAAGTCATGCTTATTTAATGTCATCAGGTTGCTAAAGAAACTAGTACGGTTTCATTAAGGGATAATATCCTTTTTCCGAAAACACTTTCTCTGAATCATTGAACTAAACTTTCAGGAATAACATAAACTTATAAAAATATTTAATGAGAGCTTTAACTTCAAATATTTGATGAATGCTCACGTTTTAAAACTTCAGTTCAGTTTATTTCCTTTCTAAAATTACAACCTAAATACTCAGCACGTTCTGTGGACCATGTGATTATAGTTTTATTTCCCCTATAACTTCCTGCTTCTCCTAATCAGGTTAGTTATGTAGCAGATTGCTTTAGAAAAGATTGAAATGAAGTGGTTGCATTTTTAAGAAGAGGTTTGAGAAGTAGTGCTACAAGAATAGAAAGAGAGACTGTGCAAAATTGCTGGAAAGAACAAAGTAAATTGTATAGTAAAAGGTATGAACAAATCGAATGAAGCCTTCTTTTTTCTTTTTGCAATGATCAAAAATGTTTTGGAATCATATTTATTTACACTTGGCCCTGAAAACCTTTTTGTTTCTATGGAGAAAGAGTTTGTATGCTTTTTGGCTATCTACTGGCTTTGCAATGGTATACTTTAATGGTATGTTTATAGAAGAATTAGAAACACATGCAAGAATTTTTTCCTTAAATTACATCTGGGCTTATATTATAAAGAAAACATCCTTGGAAAAATAGATTCACTTAAGATGAATTCAAACACAATAAGCTCAGCTATAGATAATCATTGAACCTCCTCAAAACTTGGCAAAATTTCCTCTTTTATACCAAATGATTTGTGAAGAAGAATAAGTTAATTAAAAGAAATGCCACACTATGTATTTTTAAAATATTAGTTCCTAGTCTCTAATATTTGAACTTTTTACTAACTTTCTTCCTCCTCATTCCATCGCATGCTAAAACTCCTGAGTTTACATTTTTATTTTATATAAGTAAATGAATATATCCAGTGTTAAGAATGCATATCAGCCAGGCACAGTGGGGCATGCCTGTAATCCCAGTGGCTTCTGAGGCTGAGGCAGGCCAATTTCAGCAAAAGCAAGGCACTAAACAACTCAGTGAAACTCAGTGAGACTCTGTCTCTAAATAAAATTACAAAATAGAGATGGGGATGTGGCTCAGTGTTGAGTGTCCCTGTGTTCAATCTCCAGTAGCAAACAAATAAATAAATAAATATTAATAATGCACATAGGCATATCATATCATAAAGCTTGTTGTGGAGCTCAGAGACAAAGTGCTTTGTAGCATGCACAAGTCCCTGAACTCCATCCCCAAAACCACAAATAAGAAAAAGATGACCTTTGATATCCTTCAAGGGATAGCAACACATTAAAGCAATAAAAGAGTACATATCAAATGTAAGAAACTGACTTCATAATTCAGCTCCAAAATGACTGGTTTTTCATTGTATCAGTTAATTGTTTAGAAAATTCTGAGAAAATTGCATAAACATTCACTTTATTTTGCCTGCATATGCCCAGCCAGAATTGGATTTACTGTGAAGGTGATGATTATCAAAGTGCATGTAAAACAAGGCAAAGATCAGCCTGGAACAAGTTATATCATTCCTATCATAAATAGAAATGCTTTCTCTATTGACTTCTTTAAACAGAAGTCACTTTATATGCAAACAAACCCTTGCCAAAATGAAATCATTAAACCAAAGGGCATTTTATTGTTGCATTATTCCAGCAGCTTACTATTGTTAGAAAGTGTTCCAAATCATTACTGAATGATGAAATGCAGGATAGTAAATGTGACTTCGTATAATGCAGAATGAAAAAGAAATGCAAGTGACTGCATTTAACAAAGTTTCATTTATTGTAAATCTATAAATCCTCTAATTTTTATTACTCTAACTCTGATTTGCTGTGTTTAGTAACCAACTGTGTTTTTGAAGAGAGCAACCCATTAAAAACAATTATAGGCCTAAACAACCTACACACTCTGAATATTAAAGTGCGGTTTTTATTTCGTTGGAAGAAAACCTTTGAGACCAGCTGGGTAGGATTACCACCTTTGGCAAAACTCAGTAAGTGGAATATATTCAGTAAGTGGAATACTAAAGATTGAAAAATGTAAGGGGAACAAGCTAATTAGAAATTTTATTAGTGAACTTAGGTAACAGTTTGAATGTTCCTGAGTGTATGAAAGAAATCTCTGAATAATTAAGTAAATTTGTTAGAACTTATTAATTTTTGAATACCCAGGCTTAAGAAAGTGATGAAGAAATTGTTAATGTCAATTAAATGTAAAATTTGTCATGTGTATGACCATTGCATTGAAAATGCCACAATAAATAAAAATATTCTTTCAGTAGTCAAAAATTATTCTCTGATTCAGCAAAGTCTAGGAATTATTAAAGTGCAAGTAAAATTCCAGGATACATTATAATTGTTTTATTTTCCTCTTGTATATCAATGTAAAGAAAATATCAACCATTATTCATGTCAGAAGTATATCCATTTATCAATTACAATTAAATTTTGCCTATGTCTTCAGAGTTTGGCAAAAAATTAGTGAAAGTGTTCTGTGAGAATCCATTGGCAACAAGTCATTTATAATACTGATATCATTTTTCTGTATTTTGGCTATTATGAATAATACTGCAATAAACATGAGATTGAAGACATTATTTTGACATACTGATTTCAATTCCTGTGGAATTGAGAAGGAATTGTTGGATCATATATTAGTTCTATTTTTAGTTTTTTTTGAAAATCTCCATATACTGACTGACCATTGCATCTTTGTTGAATTAATGCTTATTCAGGTCCTTTTCCCATTTTCTACTTTTTTTTTCTGTAGAGTTATAGGTGTTCTTTACATATTTTAGATATTGGCTTCCTCTCCAGATGTATGGGTTGCAGATATTTTCCTCTTGGATTAGGAGTTACAGTCAATGAGGAAATTTGGGTGAAGGGTAAAATTTTGTAGTTATAAGATATTAAGTTCTGGATAAAATACAGAAAGGTGGCTACAATTACTATTGCTGTATTATACACTGAAAATTCTCTAATAGAGTACATCTTAGGGATTCATGACATTTAAAAGGTTAAAAATTTACCTACAAATGCCACAATCTTATTCTTCTTTATGGCTGAGTAATTTTCCATTGTGCATATATACCACAGTTTCTTTATCCATTCATCTACTGAAGGGCATCTAGGTTGATTCCATAATCTAGCTATTGTGAATTGAGCAGCTATGAACATTGATGTGGCTGCATCACTGTAGCAATCTGATTTTAAGTCCTTTGGGTATAGGCCAAGGAGTGGGATAGCAGGGTCAAATGGTGGATCCATTCCAAGTTTTCTAAGGAATCTCCACACTGCTTTCCAGAGTGGCTGCACCAACTTGCACTCCCACCAGCAATGGATGAGTGTACCCTTTTCCCCACATCCTCGCCAACACCTGTTGTTGCCTGTGTTCTTAATAAAAGACATTCTAATTGGGGTAAGATGAAATCTTAAGGTGGTTTTGATTTGCATTTCTCTTATAATGAGTGATGTTGAACATTTTTTCATAAATCTGTTGATTGCTTGTAGATCTTCCTCTGTAAAGTGTCTGTTCATTTCCTTGGCCCATTTATTGATTGGGTTATGGATGATGTTGGAGACTGTTATGCTAAGTGAGATCAGCCAATCCCAAAAATCCAAAGGCTGAATGGTCTCACTGATAAATGAATGATGATGCATAATGCGGGGGGGAAGGGTGGCAAGAAGGGAGGAAGGATAGATAGCATAGAGGGAAGGGAGGGGTGGGGTCGGGGTGGGGGGGTAAAAATAATAACAGAAAGTGTGACAGATACCATTGCCCTGTGTACATGCATGAACGCACAGATGGTGTGACTCTACTTTGTGTACAATCAGAGAAATAATAGCTGTACTCCATTTGTGTTCAATGAATCAATAAGTAAATAAAAAAAAGATAAAGGGGAAAATAAATAAATAAATAAAAAGGTAAAAATTGAGGTGATGAATACATCAATTGACATGACTTTGGTAATTACTTCACAGTATATGTGTTCATTCAAACCACATTGTTCATTTAAACAGCATGTATTTTATTTTTATTTCTTCATTTTTTAGTATGTATTGTTATATAAGTAAATGTCCAAATAACCTTAAAAATACACTTCTATAATCCACTTACTATCTCTTCATTAAATATTTGCCAACATAACACAGATATAATGATAAAACAAAAAAATACATAAACCTTGGGTTTGATACCCAACAGTATAAGACTATGCCCTGAAATCTTTAGAATGTTAGAGAAAATCACTACCAACACTAGCTCTCCATTTAAATAGTAGGCTGTGTTTTGCAATGGGAGGTTAGAAATAAGGAATTGGGCAATATATACATTTCCACATTTTCAAGAAAAATGGTTTTCAAATATAACTTCCTGCATTACTTGTTAATCTAAAAAATGTTACAAAATAGTATAATTCAGCCATTTTTTCATGGAATCTGCATTGCTTTATGGTAGAAACAGATCACAACTAGTAAGTAAATAACTAGAGTGACTTCAAGGTAATGATTCACAAAACATGCAGATGTGGCAACTCTTGCCAAGTTATGGAACTGGGAGGAGGAAGTTAAATGAGTAAAAATGCTTGAAAGCTCATTTTTGCAAAATGCAAATATAATTGCAAAACTTCAACATTAATTCTGGATTTATCATGTAAAAGTTTTGCTATATAAAAATTTCAGAATAATCAAGTGTATTTATAAATAATTAAAAATTTATAACAGAAGATAATGAATTTAATAGTTTATCAGCAATTTTGAATGAAGAGATGGTGTATTACCTGCATTCAAGAAACATTTTTCTTGGTTTTTGACAGCAATCTTAAATTGGCATCAAAATCCAAGTGGAAATATAATTGTCATTTATCTTAACTAATGAGAGAATAAGTTGTCTTATGTACTGTTGTAAATATTAAATAATACAGAATAATTTTGATACTATTTTTGAATCTTAAAAGTATATATTTGTGAAACAATCACAGATTCTTACCAGAAAAATTATTATTTTCATTTTAAATTATTTTCTTTTTGTTTTAAATTTGACTTTCCCTGCTATTTACATTCAAATTTCAGATCCAGGAGACAAATTTGGCCTAGAGCTATCAAAAATCTATTGGAATAAATTAAGCAATAACATTTTTGGAAATAACCACTTCTTCTAGTAATGATTAATCCCCCCACAAATAAATAATAACTTTCTATAAAAGCAATTAGTAACAGACGCATAAGAACAAAAAATAAAAATTTAAACTATTATAAAACTTTACTGCTTTTTAGTTAATTGTTCTCTTTCTTAGTGATACACAGGAAACATAGAAGTGGACAAAATCAATCAATTACACAGCAATTGCTGACTGATAGACACAGCAAAAACAGAGTTTAAGTATCTATTAATTACATGATAAGGATACGAAATCCAAAAGAAAATAAAAATAACTGGAATCTATGAATTCTTCCCCAAAAATGAGACCAAATATGTTTCTAGAGTTTAAATGACTGGAAAACATGATTAAATATTATAAAAAACACAGGTTAGGGGTAGTAGGATGGTATTTATTTATTAAAATTTCCACAAATATTCATTAATTACCTTCTAGAAGCCTCACACACTGTCCTTCACACTTTCAATACATCAGCTAGTTAAACAGCACTGCATTCTACCATGTGGGAAATTGTGTTCTAATAAGAGGAAGTAGTCAGGGAATAATAAACAACCAAACAAAATAAAACTCAGCAAATTACATAATATTTTAGAAGGCATTGGGTACTACAGAAAACGTGTAGTAGTTTAATTGCAGAAACATGAATATTGTCTTGCACTGGAAATAGTGTGAGCAAAGTAACTCCTTGAGAAGATGAGCTTTAGCTGTAAATGAAAGGTGGAGATATAATTAGCTCTGACCAGAGCTGAAAGTATATAGTGATAGTGTCACAAGAGACTAGTATGGCCGGGACAGAGGGAGAGATGGAAAGAATAGTAGGTAAGTAAATCACAGAGGTTATTGGGTGTGAACAGGTAAAACTGTACCTTCAGCATGGTTTTCTGAGAATGAGAATACTGAGAATTTTCTGAGAAAGCTGCCACTTAACATTTTTTATAAATTTTATTGTGTAAAATACATATAATGTACAACTGACTCCTCTGAGGTCACCCTATAACTTGACCATACTGACTGATTTATACAGTCATTCTTTGGTATCCAAAGGAAGTTTGGTTTAGGACCCCTCACAGATATCAAAATCTATGAATGTGCAAGTCCCTCATATAAAATAGTGCAAAATTTACATATAATCTTTAGAACCATCAATCATCTCTATAGATTACTTGTAACATGTAATGCAATATAAATGATATATATGTAGTTGATGTGCTGTATTATTTCGGATATAACGATCAGAGAAATGGTCTATACATGCTCAGGATAGATGCAGGTCTTCTTTTTTTTTTCCCAAATATGTTACATTCATAGTTGGCTGAATCTGCAAATGTGGGCCCTTTGGATTATGGAGCCAGATTTTATATTACAGAGAAATGAATATAAAGATGACTGATGATTTCAGAAAGCCTTAAACTGTAAATCTACAACGGATTTAGCAATGCTGAGTTTGTTGGTAATAATTACAAGAGTGGAGTGCTCTGAATAAAAGACTCTTTAAAATGGAAATATATGTGTTGCCAAGAGGGAAAAAAGAAAAACAGAAATTGAACACATTTTCTGAAAATATGTTGCAATCTAAGAAATGGGGCCAGTACCTGACAGGGAAAACAGTACCCAAACAAGGTCTTGCTTTTAGATAGGAAAAGAGGCTTGATACACTGGGGAAAACAATTTTGTAGAGAGAGAAGGCTTCTACTGGAAGGAAAGAGAACTGTACAGTGATGACACTGAGTTGCCAAAGGTGGCAAAGGACCAAGAGCATTGAAAGCACTGTCTGGGCATGAATGTGCATAAGAGCATGTGCCTGCAGATACTTAGAGTTGGTAGATGTGCTGCTGGAACACCAGAAGTTCTCTACTGGTGTCATTTTCTCAGTAAAGTGGAAATCAAGTGCATCAGCTTAGAATTAGAGTAGAATTAGATTGCACAATGAGGAGGTAGGAAAATATATAAAAGAGTCATCTAAAATAATGAATATATCATAATTTTGGGATTAAACAAACACTGAAACCTCTTTTTTTGTTGTTGTTTTGAGCACTAGTGATTAAGAGGGCAATATATTGCTAAAGAACACTTTAAAAATATGAAACATAACTTCAAATTGATTTTTGATAGGAGTTCAGCTACCAATTGATCACATATGCTAACAGCTAAGAGAAAACACTTAGTATGTTATTGTAAACAGTTATGATTAGGACCCAGAGAATTGATAGTCAAAATCTGTCTAAACAACTGATATATCCATGACATTGATCATATAATCTCCCCAAACCTTAATATCTTAATCTTTAAAATCAGAGGTTTTAATTAGTAGTTTTCAAATATTTTCTAGGAACAAAACTCCTGGAAATTAATGATGCTAAATGTCTATACCAGTATTCCCATTAATAACATTCTAAACTTAGGAACAATGGATCTTTTTTAGTTAAGTGCCATTTATATGTATTTTGCTGCTCTGAAGATTGTATAAGGGGCTGAGGTTGTGGCTCAGTGGCAAAGTGCCTGGCTGGCATGTTTGAGGCACTGGGTTTGATTCTCAGCACCACATATAAATAAACAAATAAAATAAAGGTCCATTGACAACTAAACCTATATATATTTTAAAAAGATTGTATGAGCATAATGATCACTTTCATTATCTACTTTTTTTCATTCCAGGGCATTCTCTTATTTCTCTAATCACAGTCATTTGCAGATGATCAGTTTGGTGCTCTGAATTTTCTAAATAAATGTGATAGTGTTATTAAGTTGTGGTATGGTAATTATTTTAAATATCAGCCAATTACTTCTCTGAACTTTCAGCTGATCTGTTCAATCCACACTTAAATCCAATAATATAAAGGACCACTATAAACATTCCTGATTGGACACAGAGTGAGTAATGGTACAGCTATGGGTTTGCTGGCAGCTCATTTGTGAGTTCAAGGACATCTCATAGCTTATTGATATCTTTTTTTTCAAAAGAGTAAACAACAGTTTTTTTAATCTATTACTCAAGAATGGACTGAGCAAAATCCAATTTGTCCATAATTTCCTCTGAGGAAGTTTGTATAGAAAAAGATACCATTATCTGGTTATTTCCACAGTAGCCCTATATGAGGGATGTTCTCTTACTTGGGCTTAAGGCATGATTTTAATTATAATTAAAAGGAAATTTCAATACATCAAGAAAGGATGTCTATTATAGGTTTCACATTCACTCTAAATTCTTGTTAAAATAAGTATTCTCAATATGCTTAACTAGTATGTGCCTAAAAGTTAAAAATATCAAATATCCAATGGGTTTGGAACACCAGCTGGCATTGCTCATTTGTGTAGGTGGTTTATGAAAATATGAGTGTCTGTGATTTTCAGGCAACTATCCATCAAGTTCAGTAAGAGTAGATTTCCTTATTCTGATAAGTAGTATTTGTGAGATCTGAGAGACCAAATTTGTGAAATGAGAAGGAAATTTAATCACAGTTACCCTTCCCACCCTCCCTCAATTCTACTAAGTTTCTGGAGCCAAGTCCCAAATAAAGCAGTCTTTTCACTTCTCAGAAAGAGGGAGTCTCGCCCTAAGGAGATTAAGCAGGTAGTCATTTGCTCTGTGAAGTAGCAGAATTAGTGTGGGCATAGGAGTCACCTTCCCTCATGGTGTAAATGCAGAGTAAAGAGGTAGGGCTAATATCTCCTCAGATATATTTTGTTTACTAAAATGTCTCTAATGAAATATCTCTCATATTAATAGCTACCTAAAAGGAAAAAAATCTTTCCATGGCAGGGGTTGGAGAGTCAATGGCCAGAGATAAATGATCCTAAATATCTCAGATAGTACTTGTATTTTGACTTTCAGCATTTTTTACAGTTTAAGTGTGTCTTCCACAAATTAATAAGTCAAAGCTTAATCCCTGATGTAATTGTATTTGGAGATAGAACCTTTAGGAAGATAATTAAGATTAATTGAGGTAATGGGGTGGGACCCTAGTTCAATACTAGTGTTTTCCTTTTGAGAGAGAGACAAATCTGTGAAGTATATAAACAGAAAAAGGAAGGTTTCAACTATAAATCAACAAGAGAGGTGGTAACAACTTGTGCTTTGACTTATGCCTTCCAAAACCATGAGAAAATAAATTCCTGTTGTCAAGCCACTCAGTCTGTGGATTTTTTTCTGGCATCTCTATCATTTTCTCTCTCTCTCTCTCTCTCTCTCTCTCTATATATATATATATATATATATATATATATATATACACATATATATACACACATATGTGTATATATATACACACACACATATATATATTTATATACACCCACATATGTACACACATATATATGTACATATGTATATATAATTGTTTTTATGTTATATATTATCTATATTTATTTTATTATATATAATTATACAGGTACTGTTGTTCTATTATATGTAATTATTAAAAAGTCCATCATCAAACAGATGAGTTGGGTCTAGTGAGAGCTGGGTAGGTTTCACTTGCATGGAAAAAAGAGCAAGAAGAAGTTGGGCATAGTGCATTCCCCCAACCTTATCTACTACAGAGACTGAAGCAGAAAGATTTCAAGTTTGAGGCCGGCCTGAGCACCTTAGCCTGACCCTATCTCAAAATAAAATAAAAAGAACTGGGGATATCACTAGTGATGTAGCACTTACTTAGTAAGCATTGGAAACTGGATTCAATCATCCGCACTGCAAAAAGAAGGAGGGGGAGAAAAAAAAAAGAATGCTTTCAGTTAACAAGGTACAAATGAAGTATTTACATTGACTGATACACTCATGAAAATTAGTATTTCTCATAAAGTAATAAATTAATTCTCACTTTGTATTATAACATTGCTAAAATTCATGTTTATCTATAATTCCAGTAACTGTTAATTTTAAGGTATGTGTGGAAGAGAAAGAGGATGAGAGATCACAAATGATTTGTCTTTTAAGACATACTTAAAATTTTCAACTTTGAAAACAGGAATTAAACATTTTCTCTTTAGCTGTAGATGGACACTATAGCTTTGCTTTATTTATTTATTTTTATGTGGCACTGAGAATTAAACCATGCCTCATATGTGCTAGGCAAGCACTCTCCCTTTGAGATACAACCCCTGCCCCTGAAAATGAGATTTCTTAATATATTTTCATTATTATAAGTAGTTTTAATATGTTATTTAGATCAAATAATAATTGATATGGTGTGTCATTATTATATAACTAAAAATAAAAACAACTGGTTTCTTGGGAATTCTATAAAATTTTTAAATACTTAGCATATATACACTTTCAGAAATGAAAATAAATACTGATCTGAATACAATTTCTGAAAGTCTCACTTTGTAATACAAATTTCTGAAGATTCCACACTTTGAGGAAATACCTTAATAGAAAAAATTAATGCATGCTGATATAAAGTGTATAGATTTCTGCATCTTCTGACATTGATCCCACTTAGAAATTGTTTTGAAAATTTGGTGTTTTACCAAAGATAAATGAAGAAAATGTTATAGGTATTTGTAACAAAGGCTGGGGATGTGGCTTAATGGTGAAGAGCTTCCCAATCATTTGTGAGGTCCTGAGTTCAACCCTGGGTTCAATTCTCAGTGAAAAAAAAAAATTTAAAAAAAGAAACAAACAAACAAAAAGAGTGAGAAAGACAGAGTTTGTACCACTAACATGATTTCTAAATTTAGGTGCTCCTAACTAGAAATAAGTTATATCATGTGTAAGTATGTATGGATTGTAATGCTGATGTAATTTATAAATTATGTGCTTCTCAGTAGAAAAAAACTGTGAAATTCAAAGTTATGCTTGGCAGTGTGAGGTGAATCTTTCAACGTTTCCTCATAAACTCTGAATCAAAAAATTGATTTTATTTGATTCAATGTAGCACTTTACTTATGGCCAGAGTATACTGTTTGATTGATTGATTGATTGATTGAATAATGGATTCAGAGATAGGATCTCACTATGTGGCCTAGGATGATCTCAAGCCTCCTGGTGTCAAGAAATTCTCCTGCCTCAGCCTCTGGAATAGCTAAAACAACAAGCATGCACCAGTACATCTGGCTTCCACATTTTTCATCAAAGGATTCTATGATTGTTTTTTGTCAGGGTCAGATCTTTAATTTATTGTATGTATCATTGACCTATCATTTTCACCTTGGGGTTTATATTATAATAAAAATGGAATAAACAAAACTATATGTGGCATTTGAATGTTTTATAGCTATAGATTTGTGATGTTCTATGTAGATCTATTTGTTCCTCCCTTTTTCTCTGATGTTCAGAATCTCCCCATGTAAAGATCCATCACACTCATTAAAACCATTCATCTTCAAATAAATATATTTAGGATTTTTAAGTATAAAGCAAAGGTCCTATAATTTTCCTTATACAAAGTTATTGAAATGCAATGAATGTTTAATTAGCTGCCTAAGTATCATGTATACAAATATTTTATTTTTACTATAGATGCAATATTGAAATTATCACTACCAAGATAATGACCATAAACTTCATCACTCAAAATTTTGGGACTCCTTTATAGTCACTTCCTTAAACTCATCCACACCCAGATCCAACCCCACTTAAATATTCATCTTTTTTCAATCATGTTACATTAATTTTTATTATGTATATTTTATATTTATATTTATTTTTTACCTTTATATTTTAGAAATATAAAACAAAAAATGTTTAACATCACTAGTAGTTAGAGAAATGGAAATCAAAACTACTCTAAGATTTTATCACATTCCAGTCAGAATGGCAATTATCAAGAATACAAGCAACAATAGGTGTTGGCAAGGATATGAGGGAGGAGATAAACTCATACCTTGCTGGCGGGAATGCAAATTGGTGCAACCACTCTGGAAGGCAGTGTGGAGATTCCTTAGAAAACTTAGAATGGAACCACCATTTGACCCAGCTAACCTACTCCTCTGCCTATACCCAAAGGACTTAAAATCATCATACTACAGAGACACAGGCACATCAATGTTTATAGCAGCTCATTTTACAATAGCTAGATTGTAGAACCAACCTAGATGTCCTTCAAGAGATGAATGAATAAAGAAACTGTGGCATATATACACAATGGAATATTACTCAGCCTTAAAGAAGAATAAAATTATGGCATTTGCAGGTAAATGGATGGAGTTGAAGAATATCGTGCTAAGTGAGATAAATCGATCCCCAAAAAAACAAAGGTCAAATGTTTTCTCTGATAAGTGGATGCTGATACATAATGAGGGCTGGGAGTGGGTAAGGGAAGATTGGAGGAACTTTGGATTGGCAGAGGGGAATGAAGGGAGGGGAGGGAGTAGAAGGGTGGGAAAGTGGTGGAATGAGACAGATGTCATTACCCTATGTACATGTGTGATTATGCAAATGGTGTGACTCTACATCCTGTACAGCCAGGGAAATGAAAAGTTGTACTCCATTTGTATACCATGAATCAAAGTACATTCTACTGTCATGTGTAACTAAATAGAGCAAATTAAAAAACACTAATAAAATAAAATTAAAAATAAATATAAAATATAGCATTATAATATATATTTGCTTATTTCTTTCACTCAGCATCAATACTCATGTTGTTTAGTGTATCAACTATTCATTCTTTTGAGTTATACTTTATTATGTGGATTTATGTACCCATTCATCTCTCAACAATTGTGTTTTTTTCCTTATTGGTTCTTTTTCGTTATATATGACAGTAGAATCCATTTTGATATAAAGATGTTAGCAAGGAATATATCTTATTCTAATTAGGACCTCAGACTTGTGGAAGTACATAATGGTGAGATTTACTGTGATGTATTTATATATGTACATAAGAAAGATATATCAGATTCATTTCACTGTATTTCCTTTTCCTATCCCCCTCCTTCCTTGTATTCCCCTCCATTCCCTATGATATATATACTCAACATCATAAAAGCTTGGCCAAAAAAGATTTTCAAAATGTCTGTACAAGTTTGTATTCTTTTTCACAGTGTCTGAGTGTTTCTTTCATTCCACATTCACAATAACACTTTAGTTAACTTAAAATTGTGCATGACTTTGATCCCTTTCTCTAACAGCTATAATTTACCAGTTCTGGAAAATTGAAGTTAGGGGTAGAATGTCAGCCCATGGAAGACACAAATAAACTACCTGTCTAACTTCACAAATTTTGCAATCCAAAAAGATTTAAGATAACTGAAAATAATAAAATAAAAAATGAAAAATGTACCCAAAAAAGGCCACTATGAGATAGACAAAGACTTAAGATTATTTATATTACTGTGGTTAATGCTAAGATGAGATTTCTTAGAATGAGGAATTTCATCCAAATAAGAAATGCAAAAAGAATGTTCAAGTCAGGCGTGGTGGCGCACGCCTGTAATCCAAGTGACTTGGAAGACTGAGTCAGGAGGATCATGAGTTCAAAGCCAGCCTCAGCAACTTAGCGAGGCCCTTAGCAACTCAGTGAGACCCTGTCTCTAAATAAAATATAAAATAGGGCTGGGGATGTGACTCAGTGGCCGAGTGTCCCTGAGTTCAATCCCTGGTTCCAAAAAAAAAAAAAAAGAATGTTCACTGCATAGATTTCACAAAAACTGATTTTTACAAAAACTGTTTTCGAAAAGGCAAAGCAAAGTAGGGATGAGAAGATTCAGACCTGGGGTGCAACTGTGAGTACTGGAGACCCCTGGCCAGCTACCAGACATCCTAATTTCTTACAGCAACTGGGCAACCTGAGTACAAAGTGTCAGAAACAGAATTTTCCTCCAAAAATAAGAAGCTGAAAAATCCTATGATGTTTTAGTAGGAGGACAATGTCATCTGCAAAGGCATTTTTGTAAAAATTCACTCTACCAAATTGAGTTATTCCTGTGACATCCACTACCATGGAATCAAGGGTCCATGAAGGAAAAGGGAAATACCTGAGTCTTGGATATCTGTTCCAGGAACTGCCTCACAGAACCAGACTCACAAAACAACCTGCCATAAATTCAACATTATATTTACTTAACAACTGATGCTAACTATGACCTTAATACTAGCTTTGCATGGCGATGCCACAGCTTGCCACTTAGAGCTTGCAAGTTCCTGCAAGTAAGAAAAGTTCCAATAAACTTTCCTGAACAGCAATTCACATAGCTGTCTCTGTTTAAGAAAACTCCTCAAACTCTGAATCTGTCTTCCCCCCCACCCCACAAATGTACCACAGACCAACCTGGCCTGTGTATGAGTATCCCAGCTGGTTATCATAGACTTTATTCTCAAATAAAATCTCCTCTTTAATTAATCCCTGTATTATTTTATGAACATTCTCTTTGCATCTCTATCTCTAATACTGAATCAGAATTAGTTGGAAGCTCACTGATTCTATACTCATAACACCTACTAGAAACGTGAGAAGAAAGTTTTACTCTTTTGGCTTTTTATTAACTTAAAGCATCCAAATCAGCCAAGCAAAAAACCTGTTTTAAATGCCTAAGTGGCACGAGAACACCTAGAAGGTAATCAATGCTGAGCAAAAAATGAGCTCAGTGGGGTTTAGACTGCTCTTTATGCTCTTGTACATTCATTTTTTTCCAGCTACCTGATAGAAAGTGGGAACGCAGTGACACCACAACAAGAGGTCATCTTCAGCCCAGAGAACCTCCTCATTAAGTTTCAATTATTTTGCCAGTTTGTAAAACTGCTCAGTTTTTCCATGTTTCTTACATTCCTAACACATGTAGGTGGTTAATATCTCTCCACATATGTTTCACAGCAGGCTCTGAACTATTAGAATGCTTTCAGCTGAAGTTCTTTTTCAATAGAGCATGTAAATGTGACCCCTGATGGGTGGTGTTTCCTCAGACATGATAAGAATCACTGACTCAACCACTACTTCAAGCAAGAGCAGCAGAGGAAGCCTTGCTTATTAAGTTTCACTGGCAGTGGATGAGGACAAAGAGACCACACATGTTGCTCCATGACATGGGCTACATGTACTTGAATAACCCAGATATATAGACAATGAACTCCCTGTTGGATGTTAAACAGAATAAAACATCCTGTGAGCTGTCCTAAATATGTCTATTCATAGGAATTACCTGAATGGTCCAGAGTGCTTCACTGCAGAAATTAGACGTGTTACTGAAATTTGTAGATAAATTTGTGGTCTATTAGATTTCCCTTTTAGTTGAGGAACATTCACATACCTGAGTCTTTACTCTAGTCTTTAATATAAAAATAGCTCTGTAGCCATAAGACTCAAACAAGTATAAATTTTTAAATATTTTTCCATTTTATACTGCTTAAACCAAAATCATACATGATATTGCAAAATATTTTTAAACTAGTTTTTAAAATTCTTGTCTGTATGTCTTGCCATCAGATTCTCTCACAGATTCTACCAAAGGTGAACAAAGGGGTAGTCAGATGCTTATTTTGCAAATAGGGAAACTGAGGTTCAAGTTACCAAAAAAAGTTATATAGTCAGAACATAGTCCATTATTGTATTTTATTCACTACAACTCTGATAAAATGGTATGTATTTTTGTTCTCTACTCAAGGTCACAGAATGGTGATGTTGATTTTTTTCTGTTTTCCTCTTGAACAAGTTCTAATCTGCCCAAGAGCTTAGATTCACATTCACACATCTTGCAAAAAAATTAATTGCTTAATAAAATGGCAAATTTTGAGGACTGTGATTAAACAGTGCACCAGTTAGTCACCCCAGAGGAAACAGATGGCAAACAATATAAGATATTTATAATTCCAGGAGACTTTATTTATAAGAATTTGCAAAGTTATGAGGTAAGAAGCAACCAGGGATGGTGCAGTAACCAGGTGATTTTCACCCCTATGTCCTACGGGACTGATAATAAGACTTTGGGAAAGAAAAGTAGGCTGGTGTCTTCCAAGGAAACTTGTGGGGAGATTTTGGGGGCTAAACACCTACCTTATCTATCCTCTTCATGATGTCCTATGAGGACTGTACTTTTGGTTGAACATCTGAAGGCACTGGATACATTTATGTGTTCCACTTAAGATGACATTTGGTCAGAGGGAGAAACCCGGAGAAGGGAGAAGAGTGAACTTCTAAGAGGAAAATAACTAACAGAGAAGACTCAAAATGAATAGGCTAGTTATAATACTTGTACTAAATGATAGAAAATTCTGTCCCTTCTCTTGGTAGAGGCTTAATTTATAGTAATTTGTATAATTAAGCATAGTTTGCACTTATACACATATATTACCATCTGATTCTAAGAGTAAGAAGGGAAGATCTAGGTAATTACCCTCCTACTTCACCTGTGTTGCAAATGTGAGTGATATATTATATGACTGCACATGGTAGATAGAGTTCCAACGAATACAGTGAAAAATGAAAAAAAGAAAAAAAGTTCAGATGCCTCTAAGATCTAGGCAAATAACATAAATGAATGAATTACACTGGGTTTAAGAAAACATACATTTTTTAATGTGAGCTATTTCCCATATCATTTCCTCAAATTTGATAGGAATGTGGCTACAATTGTATTTTCTCCATTCATTGCTATTTGAAAAGAAGAAAAGGAACACAATAACAAAAGAAAGCAAAACTCCAGCAATCCAATAGTAAACTGTTCAAGCTCAAGGGAATTTGTAATATCCATTTCTTGGCTGCCTGCTTCCTCCTGAAGGCAATGAATCTTTTTCTGTGGTCATGTACGAGAAACCCTCCTGTTAGTGAATCAGAAGAATAGAGCAGATTTCAGTGGCAGTGATATTCAGTTTTTGTTAATGCAATCTACCCTCAAGAAAGTGACTAAAAGGTATTTTCTTTTGTGGACCACAAATTGTGTATCATTCTCTATTGCCACAGTGGCATTATCTGACATAACACCCACAACTCAGAGCCTACAACAATAAACACATCTGCAATGTTCATTGAGCTTTGTTAAACTAGTTTGGTTTTTCTTTCTCATTCCTCTGTGATAGTTTGTTCTTTAAAGTGTCCGAAGATTGACAGGGTTCACTCACTATATTTGGGTTTGGAAAATCATCACTCATTTCAGATGATCTCAATTGGATTGGTTGGAGCAAGTCATTCATTTCTTACAGCTTTTGTCTTTTAATAACTGTAATTGGCAGATTCTTCTGGCAAAATGATGACCGAAAGAGTAAGAACCAGTCTGCTTCTGCAAGTGCTTTTCTTGTTTCTTCTTATGGCACATTTATTCACATCCCATGAGTGAAAGCAAGTCACATATCCAAACACAAATCAGGAAGATATCAAAGACTGAGATGACAATGGACATATGTTTTACAATATTTAAAGAGCCTTTTATTGGCAGAGCATGACACAGTGACCCTGGCATGGATGAAAGGCATAATACTTTGACACTTAGAGTCTCAAATGAGAGAAGACTGCTAAATAGATTCACACAGGGAATTCCATTCAGGAAAGGTAATAGTAAACTTGCATCCTGGGTAGCCAGTTTATGTATAGCAAGAGGGGTAGATGGCATAAGCTCCCATTATGATTAATTTCTTAGACTCTGGGGTAATGGGGCTGGCCTCGCCTGTCTAATACCTGTTATTGGGGTATCAAGATTGGTCAAGATTGCATTTCAAAATCAAAACACTATACAAATGAATTCAAGGAGAGATGAAAAATCAGAGTAATGTTTTCTTTCTGTCATAGAATATAATTTGGATAGATTCTTACTCCAGATATCTTTTGATTAAATTCAAATTCAAAGCCATTTTTTATCTCATACACATGAAAAGATTTTTGTTAATATTTTGACATTCAGGATTTTATTAATCTTGAAAGTAATCTAATGACCACAAAGAATCTTTACTAGATTGATTGTATATTAAGTTTTAAAAATCTGGGTCCAGGAGAGATTTTCCTAGAATTATCTTACTGCTAGTATGCATGAGACACTGGGTTCTGTCCCAGCACCAAAACACAACAACAAAAACAAATAAACAGTGCAAGTATTTTTTTGCAATCATATTATACCTATATATCATTTGAAGGTGAAATGAAATATTTACTATATTGAATATATATACACATATTTATTCATACTGAAGTATATTTTTACTGAAGATTCATTCTGAAGCATTTTTCCCCCTTTGGAACTATTGTTCATAACAGTTTAAAAACATTTACAATTATGTATTGCCAATATATGTGTTTTCTTTTTGTATTTTCTTTCTATCCTGCAAATTTAGAATACTCACTTGAATTTTCACAGACTCCTTTGGATCTTCTCTACAAGGCAACTGTGTTATGGGGAAATAGGGTAGCTTTATTTCTTGTATTCCTCACTTCATACCTTTCATCTTTTTCTGATATTATTTTAATAACTAAGGCTATTTTGTCTCAATGTAATGACATTATTTCTTATTTTTCCTGTATTTGATTTTTTTGTGATATTAATATAGTTTCATCAAATTTACTTGATTCACTCTGCATAGTATGCATCACTCTACTTTTCATTTACCAATATCACAATATTTAAGGATTATGTTTTTCCCCTTATGACATTGTGTCTTTTTGATATAATTTAGATTTATTAATCTAGTTGAGTGTTTTAAACTAAAATGTTTAAATTTTTAAAATATTATATCCTCAAGACATTGCAAAAGAATGACAGATATGTTCTATATACCTACCATTTGGCTTGACCCAGAGTGCACTATCAAAATCAGATATTGATTGACTCAGTAAACTTTTAAAATACGTTTTGTTCTGAGACAAGTTCTCACCAAATTTATTGAGACTGGTCTTGAGCTCTCCATCCTCTTTTCTCAAATTCCTGAGTATGTGGGATTATATACATGCACCACCCCAATGGTTGATCCAACACTATTAACTAGATTACAGATCACCCTCAGAAATTAAATTTTTTCATTACAACTATATTTTCAAATATTTTTGTAAGTCAGTTCTCTTACTTTATTTAATGTGTAGATTATCATAATCACCACTATAATGAAGATAAGATGCTGTGACATCAGTATAAAGGAACACTTTCATACTACCCATGATATTCACATACTTCTCCTCTTCTTTAGCCTCTGCAGGACTTCTCATCTTTCTCTAGAGCATAACTATATTCTTGCCATTTAAGGAATGTTATATGAGTGGAATTATATAGCATATAACTTTTTTCAATAAGGGCTTTTTGCACTTAGTAAATTGCTTTTAAAGTCCATTCAACTGATTGTGTATAAAAAGTTTGTTCCTTTTCTTAGTAAGTAGCATTGCCTTTTACAGAGTGTAATTTGTATCAGGTGACAATATAGAAAAATAATGGGTTATATATTTCAAATTTGCCAAAAAGAAATTATAAATATTTGTGAAGATAGATATGTTTACCCTAATTTAAACATTACACAATGTATATGTTTATCGAGACATCACATGGCACTTCTAAGTATATAAAATTTGATATCAGTTAAGAATAAGCTAAAAAAGAAATATGAGTTAGGCTTTGCTGAACAATTCACTCATTGAAAAATATTTGAAAAACCAAAGATGGAATGTTTCCTCTGATGTGAGAATGCTAACACAAAGGGTGGGGTGGATAGAAGTTTAATAAATTAGACAAAGAGGAATGAAGGGAAGTGACAGGGGACAGGAATAAGAAAGACAGTGGAATGAATCTGACTTACTTTTCCTATATACATATATAAATAAAAGCATCATAGTGAATATCTCCACATCATGTACAACCTCAAGACTGGGATCCCAAGTAGAATAAGATGTATTTCATATTTTTATAACTATGTCAAAGTACACTCTACAGTAATGAATAACTAAAGAGAACAAAAAACTTAAGTCATATAGATTTGCAATTAAATTAGTTATACTAAAAGTGAATGGATACTCAAAAAATAAACAATTAAGAACAAAAAGGTAAAATATTGATATAGGTTATTTCTGTTTATGTGGCCATAGTCTCCAAAAGAGAATCTTGAAATGGTATTCCAACAAATTCAAACAAATTTGGAAAATATTATGGATATAATTTTGCTTTCTTTAAAATAAAATCTTTTAAAATTAACATAAAGAAAGACAGTTGGGTCATTTCTAGTGTTTGGTTAATACATATAATGTCACTACAGATATTCATTTACAAAATTTTGTTATCATAAGCTTCAATTTTCCAGAATAAACCTCCAGGCGTATGCATCATGCTGGATCTTAAGGGAAGTGCATCATTTTTATAAAACTGCCAGACTTATTTATGATTGGCTGTATTATTTTATATTATTACTAACATGGCATGAAATATCAATTTTTTGGTATCCTCTATATAGGTTTACATGTAATTTATATACTATTGCTTGTGATTATTCAAATTATTTGGACAGTTTTTAAATTGTATTTTGAAAAAATTACTGTCAAGTTTAGAAAGCTCTTTATATATTCTGCTCATGAGTCTTTGTTATATATGTGATTTGCAAATACTTCTCCCAGTCAGGGCCTTGTTCTTACATCCTTAAAATAGAGTTTCTGAACAAGGAAAAATTTCTAGTTTTGATGAAGTTCATTTTTAAAGATTTTTTGGTATGATTCATCCTTCAGTTTCATCTGTAAGAACATTTTACCTAACCATAGATTATGAAAATTTTCTATACTATTTCTAGAAGTTAATAACTTTGTGTAATACATTCTTTATGTGGATAAGGTTTATGTTAAAGTTCGCTTTATATAATAAGTGTTCAGTTACTCCATTATCATTTGCTGAAAATATTCTCTTTGATTTCAATGCTTTTTAAACTCTTTATAGTGAGTTGTGGGTATTAGATGAATCTATTTCTGGCTCCTCACTTCTGTTCTGTTGGTGCATATGTCTCTCATTCTGCAATGCCATACTCTGCTGATTGTAGGTATGTAGTGAATCTCAAACTGAGTGCCAGGATTCTACTACATTAATACTTATTTATATATATTATTTTAATTACTCTATTCCTTTGTCCATATAAATTTTAAATGAGTCTATATGTATTTTAAGAGTACTGATGAAATTTTGTTAGGTAAAGGTTTGAATCTATAGATCAATAATCTATAGATCAAGAATCTATAGATTTGGAGAAAATTAAAATCTTCTCTATCCTAAATATTGAATTCATGAACAGTTTGCCACTCCAATTATTTTTGTCTTTTAAAAATATTCTTTACTAAAGGATCCAGTGTGTAGGATCAATTCATGTTTTCTTATAATTATACCCAAATAATTTATATTCAGAGTAATTGTAAATATATCTATTATTATTTTTTACTTCCACATGTTCATACCTAGTATTTAAAAAATAGGATTTTTAGAATTATTTTTATATTCTATGATCATACTTCTTGTATGAATCAAGGAGAATTTTGTATGCAATTCAAAGTTTTCTATGGTGTCAAGAACGTTTTACACTCAGGACAGTTTCATTGCCTTATTTCCAGTCTGTGTAATTTTATTCCTTTTTATTTTTGTATTGAACTGACTGTTATAGTGTGATGTTATAGATGAGTGACCAATAATGAACATTCTTCTCTTCAATTTTGAGAAGGAAGTATTGGCTTTTCCCATTAAGTATTATATTAGTTTTGGGTTTATATTAGTTGTCTTTTTTCAAGTTCAGGTATTTTCTTTTTATTTCTATTTGCCTAAGTTTTTAAATGAGGACTAAATATTATATTTAGTGAAATAATTTTTTAGTAGTAATCAAGTGATTTTCTTCTTTAGACTGTTAATGAGATTAATTTAATTGCTTATTTTCAAATATGGAAAATGATTACATTTGTAGAGTAGACATCATTTGATAATGGTAAATATACAATAATGCTGGCCTCATAAGTAGTATTATATTAAAGCTGTGCTGTGACACTTATTAATACTATACTGTACTTAAATTTTTGAGTGCATGGATGATATCCCTCTTTCTGGGGTATGTTTCCACCAAGGAGTGTTTTAAAATATGTTATAAAAGAAATACAAAAAGAATTAAATAAATAATATTCTGCTTAAGATGGAAAATAAACCTTCATTGCAGAAACAAGAAAATAGTTTACAAGTGTCTATCTAGAATTGTGATTGGTTTAAGATTTTTCCCTCCATTCAGAGTAAGCACTTATTCAGACCTGATTTGATAGTGCTGGCAGATGTGCAAGACTCACTTATTAGGGGTATAGGACTCACACAACTTTAGCAGTAGCCAGACTGTTTGCATTTTCTTATATAAGTTCTCCAAACCCTAATTTCCATAGGGAGTTATAAAAATGGCCAGGTGACATTTGCATCTGCAGTGAATCACATTTCTTCAGCAGAATCTTGAGTTCAGAATACGGGAAATGTTGAGATTAAATAGTAGGCATGCCAGCCTGTTAATCTAGAGGTAGATAATATCTCTGACCACCAAGTCTGATATAAAAAGTACTATGATAACATAATTTGGGCAAAAGACATCAAATACCTCTTTCAAAGCACACAGAAAAATAACAGATTTGTGGATAATTGTAACTCAAAAGAAGGTTTTTCCCCATGTTTTTCTTTCTTGGTTCTATGTCCTTTATACATAAAGGACATTTCTAGAGATACTGTCTCATACTGTCTGATATTTTTAGTGAAGATACTGAAAGGGACCTAGGATATGGAGGACAAAGTAATTAACAGTGAATGGGAAAAGCAGAAAGTAAGAGCAGGAGTCTACAATTTGGTAGAGGGTTGCAGGGGAGAGAAAGAGGAAGAAGGAAGAGATAGATCAGAAAGCAAGAAAACAAGATATGACATCTGACCAACCAGAGTTTTGAAGTTTTAAGCCTTATATTCAGCAGATCACATAGGAACCCAGCAGAATAGAGATGTATATTATAAAAAAAGAGACTCAGAAAGACCCCAAGTCTTTTTGCATTGAGGTCTCAAGTATCATACCATTTTTTTTCCCTTTGTGGGCACCACCTGGTAGGGGCAGAGGGACAAAGAGAAAATATTTAAAGGCTAGTTTTTTCATGAATTGACAAAGCAATTTCTTAAGAGACCACTAGTTTTTATAATTAATTGTTTGGAGTTTTATCTTTTATTAGATTATATTTTTAGTATTTGTTTTTCTACTGAGAATAGTATAAAGGGGCTGGAGGTGAGTACCATGGAACAATAACTTTTTATTTGCATAGCAGATTTGTAAGAAGAGACTTGTTAACTTACAGAATTAATACACTGAATTGTTAATTAATTTGTTCTTTCATCAGACATTTACTGATAACCTAATATATTCCAGTATATTTAGAAAGATTTGGACACTGAAAATTCAGGAATAATTGTGAGACTAGGAAGGAGAAATAGAGAACCTTGGTTATTTTCTTTGGAAACTGATTCTTTCTTTGGTTGTGAAAGGTAGGAAAAATAAATAAAGAAGCAGCTAATGCCAACAAAGGGACTTTGGTGATTTTAAAACTTAATCTTGAGAATTGGGGTATTTCTTAACTGTATAAAAGATTTTTGAAGTTTTTTGATCTTGAATTTATTTCTTATTTAAAAGATATATGCAAATGGAATGGGAAGTTTGAAAATGCAGTTAACTGAAAGCAAAGCTCCTGTCCTGACCTGTTAGAAAAGAGGGGAGAACATTAGCTACTGAAGACAAAAAAGGTGCTTTCCTTCCTCAACAGGAAACACAGAAGACTAGAAGAAGCCAGGTATTGGTCATTACAGGCAGGCCTAGGTTGTGCTGTGGGCATGGTGGAAGGCAGACATTAGGGAAAAGGTTCAAAATGGCCTTGTTAATATTTTCTACAAAATGGAACCTGAAGTGAATGAGGAATGTAGAGAAATGTTAGTAACTTTATAATAACAAAAATTCAGAACACACTGAAAACATATGATCAAGGGAATCTGGGTGGCTGTTCTATGCCTTAGAATCTTAGGACTATAGAGCAAGGCTTGGCAAAAGATTTCTGTAATGAACCAGATGGTAAATATTTTTGGCTTTGTAAGCCATATGGTCACTGTTGTTAGGACTTGACTTTGCCATTGTAGCTCAGAAAGAGCCATACATAATAAATCAGCAAAGAGGTATGGCTGTGTTCCAGTAAAACTCTATTTACGTAAACAGGCAGCAGGCTTAACAAATTCTGATAGAAGACCTTTCAGAATACTTTAACAACAAAAATTGGAAACACTTTTCATTCAACATTTGGCTATATTTCAGGGGATAATTTGAAATATGCTCTAAAAATCAATTTGAATACAGTTTTAAATTTCTAAAAATTAAATTGGATTGGGGAAATTAAGGGAGGAAGGATAAAAAGAAAAGAGATACAATTCCATAGCAAGAGAAAGAAAATTAAGCAAATGAGAGTTGATATGAAGGAGAAAGAGGGAAAAGTTATTGTCTTTTCATAGAAATAAAGCAACTTTTTACATAAACCCAAATTGTCGTTATATTTCTAACTAGTAACAATTGAATATTTGAATTTTTTTAGCAGATTTAACCTAAAGAATAATGTAATTTGCATCATTTGCAAATTTATTGTCCCTATGAAAAATTCTAAAATATACAGAAATTCTTTTAAAATTTTATTGTAATAATATCAACTGAAAAGAAGATCAAACAAGCATAAGCTATCTAGCAACATATTTACTAAAAATATATATTAATATCTCATCTATTAGTTTTCTCTCCCACGTTAATCAAAATTTCAGAAATCCATACACTCTGTGTTGATAAACCAGTAGTGAGTACATTACCGAATTTTAAATATGCCAATCATCAAAAAACAAGCAGTCCTTACACTGATTAGAATATTATGAAAGTCATTAACCATAAGAAATAGATTGCATAGGTATTTTTATCCAATAATATCTTTTTTGGTTAAAAACAATTTATTAATATAAGTATATACAATATGCTTATATATAATTTATAATTATTGATAATGCTACTTATAAATGATTTAGAAAAAAGCAAATCCCCATTTGATATGAAATTCTAAATATATCATGATAGTAAAAGATAAAACAATTGCAGGACGTCTCTCCCTTTTCTGTCATGTAAATAGTAGTTGAGTACTAACACTATGTAGTTCCATATTTCCTCGATTTTCTAGGATTATTCTCTTATCGTGGCATTCTAAAATGGAAATGAACAGTGTCCATCATAGACTCTTCTAAATAATCAGTTGGTTCTATATAACTCACTGGACTCATGATGTTACACAATTTACTCAGCCTTGGAATAAATAATTTTAGGGGAAAGGTGGTATGGAAAGGAAGGACCAAAAAAACATTATAAGGTTATCCTTCCATTTCTCTATTCCCACACCACCACCAAGTATAAAAGAAAGTCACAAATTCCTTCAAAGCAAACAGATTTTTGTTGGCTAAACACACTGAATTTTCCTTTTTAAGAAAACTTTTGACATAGAAAGTTTTCTTTTCAACAAGCACTCCTATTAATGGAATATTTTCTGTATTAGATAAGTGGGGAGAAAGATTGTAATATGTATTTTTTTAAAATAATCAGAACAGCTCAGGTAGTAGGATGTGGAAAGAAGAAAATAACAGAAGGAAGAGGAAGGATTTATTTTTATCATTTGATCAAGAAAAGACATTTATGTGTGGGCACCTTCTCAGAAGGATGATAGAATACCAGTTCACAATGTCTTACAGACAAACCTGAAGCTGTAGTTCCACATTTTCAACATTTACTTGAGGAAGAAACAGTGGGTCTGTCAAATTTGATGATCTGGGATTTGACTGACTTCATGATCAGACTGGGACATGACTGCCATTCTAAACTCCTCTGGTTTCCTTAAACCCTACTCATTCTTTGAAACTCAGTTCATTTCCTACACTCCTTTACTTATGTGCTATTCCCAGATTGCTCTAGCACCTTTTGGTTTCCCCATTTCTGAAATATCAATGCATATTTTAAAATTCAAATCATATAATTTATTTTTCAAAAATTTGTGATTTTTGTTTCTGTATCTCTTTTAGCTTTCTGGGTGTTTAAAAAGTAGCAGGTACCTCAGACATATTCAACCTAGAAAGAAATATTCAATGCGGGGTTTTTGTGTGTGTGTGTGTGTATGTATAATATTTAATGAGTCTCATTTATTTCCAAAGATGATTTGAAAGATGACGATACAATAAAACCAAAACCATTTTTTCAGAAATAAGGGAAAGAAGTGTTCCTGTTGAAATGGCTGCATGATGACAGAAAACAGACTCCAGAGGATATGAGTCCACTTACAGTAAAGCTGGCTTCAAATAGGAGCATCAGAGAACATTTTCCAGTCAGGGAAAGAAAATACCAATTTTGGCAATAATGGAAGGAAACATCCCATTGAATTTATTTGGAGCTATGTTTTATCTCCTTCTACACTAAATCTTATAGGGGTAAGGAACCCTAAGGGTGACAAATTACTGATTTTTGAAAATTTTAATTTTCTCCTGAAAAATGAAATAATATAACAGCCTTGACTGGGATATAAGAAATACAAAGGAATTGCTGGAAACAACCAAGAATTTCTTACTACATAGTTATTTCTAGTAATAACCTTACTATGTTCGGGATATGGAGAGCAATGGAGTAATCCAGACACAGGGATAAGTCTGGTGTTGCATGAAGAGAGATCAGATCAGAAGATGATTTCTCTCCAATTAAGCTTTCTTGGACAGTTGAAGATTGTGAAGAGAACTGGGTGAATAAGTGGAAGTCAGGAAATTTTCATAAGAAAGGAATTACCAAGCTAAAAGTGAAAGAGGAAATGCATTTTATATTTATATTTCGGATCATTCTGATGCCTTTGTTCAATCATTAGCTAAGCCCTAAGCTGACTAAGCCTCTTCCAAAATCAAAGATCAATGACAATGAAGACGAAAGTTATAGAATTAGTTCAGATAACTCATTAAATAAATAAATAGCAACTGCCACAAAAACCCCATCAATGTAAGCTAGAGGGAAGTTGGAGAATCTGATGTCCAGGTGCTACATGATACTATTTAGAATGTTCAATTTCCAACAACAGCAGCAACAAAATTAAATAAATAAACCATGAAAGTAATCAAGAAAATATACTTAAAACTTGGGGCAAAAAAAAAAAAAATTGTGAGGAACAGTCCCCAAGGGAGTACATGCATGTGCTTTACTCATAAAGAAATAGTAAAAGTTACTTTAAATAAGTTCAAGTAACTAAAGGAACTAAAATGACTAAAGGATAGTACAAGAATAATTTCTCTTCTAAGAGAGAATATGAATAAAGAGATAAAAATTCCAAAGGAAAGGATGTAGTAGGAAGTCTGGAATCAAAAAGATAATAATGACAATGAAGAACTCACTAGAAGGGCACAAAAGCAGATTAGAGTAGGTAGAGTAGAGAACCAGAGAATTTGAGAATAGGGTAATTTCAACTATCAAATCTGAGGAACAGAAAGAAAAGACAATTAAGAAAAAGAAATTAGAGACTCAGAGATTTGTGGGAACACCATAAACCACACCCACCAATACACAGTAGGAGGCTCAGACAGATAGAATCAACACACAGGGGGAAAAGAGAAAGTTTGAAAAAACAATAGCTATAGATTTCCCATATTTGATAAAAGGCATGGATCTGTATGTATCCAAAAATCTCAACAAATTCCAAGTAGGATAAATTCAAAGAAAGCCACAGTGAGACACATTGTACTCAAACTCTTGAAACCCAAAATAAAAAATAATAATAATAATTTTAGAAATAGAAGAATGAAGTAACTCACCTTGTATATGTGACTTTCAAAGATTTATTTGTAATTGCTCATCAGAAATCATCAATGACAGAAGTCAGTGAGATGACGTACTCAAAGTGCTTAAGGTAAAAGACAAATTGTTGGCTTAACTGAAGAAAACAAGAGTCAAGGTATTAAAATTAGGAATGTGAGAGATAATATTGCCATCAGCCTTACAAAAGATTAATTAATTATAAGGGAATACTAAGAAAACTCGTATGCCAAAAATAAAAGCATAAATGAAATGAATGAACTGCTTGAAAGAAAATACTACCAAAACTGAGTCATAAATACAGATTGCTATTATAATTTATTCCTTTTATTTTTTCCAATCTATAAACATAATGTATCTCTTTATTTGTTTAGAACTTTTTAATTTCTCCTCGCAGTACTTCGCAGTTGTATTGAAAGTTGCTAAAATTCTCAACAAATTTATTTCTAAATTCACATAAATTTGTAAACTTTACTTTAAATTGCATTTTTAATTGTTTTTGGCCATATATAAAATCATAATTGAAGCCTGGGATGTAGCTCCATATTAGAACACTTGCCTAGCATACGTGCAGCTCTTGGTTTGAACTCCAGTAAGGCAAAACAAACACACACACAAAAAAAATCCCTGATTCTTATATATTGACCTTATATACAGATATGTAAAAGTAATGTTGTTGAATAGGAAAATAAGTTATAATTTCTTTTATATAACTAATTTTCTTAATTAGTCATTTCTATTTCACTTTAATCCAAGTATAATGGAATGTTTCAGTCCTATGTCCAGACAATATATAATGGATTTATTAAGGACCTTCTAAAAGCAATAATTCTGCTTTGCACTATTCCAACACAAAGGGATAGGCCAAAGTGAGGGATTTCAGGTTAGAAGACTCAGGTGTGACAGTGTATATTTGGTCAGCTATGATTTCTGATTTTCCCTAAATTAATACAATAAAACAACCACAGTGGTATGTATCTATTTATGGAAATGATATACTCTTCATTCTTTCTAGGGAAACACTAACCATCCTAACCTTGACAAACATGGCATTAAATATAGATATGCAAATGTATTTAGGTTTTTTTCCTCTACACAAGCATCTGTTATTTGTTCTATAGCTAAAGAGATGGGAAATGTGTGTAATTTCTGCACATTTTCACAATTCCTGCAGCTCAGAAAAGGAGCCTGCAAGATTTTTTTAATTTATCTAAGAATCCAAAGGAAGATTTCAGTTCATGCAACTGACATAGAACTATTCTTTTGAAATACTCAGTGAACTTTGTTTTCTCATAAATTTGGAATTCTCTTTTTGTCATAGAGCATGGGTAGGACTTTGCAGAATAATGTTTCTTTGTTGATGCAACATAATTATAAAATATTATAAAAATATTTGTTGTTTTAATAAAAAGGGTCCTATGTGAGCTAAATTCTATGTAATTTTCTTATTTAAAGGATATGGAGTTCATGATCTTAATTATTGTAAGTTTTGTCATAATTTCAATAGATCAGCACTTATGTTAGCACTTGTGGGAACCATGAATATCTGCAATTATCAAAACTCATACACATTTAAAAAATGAAGACATAGCACGTATTTTGATAAAATTTTAAACAAAACAAATAATTATAGCTATAGATAGATCAATAGACAGACATCTTTAGTTTAAAAAATTATTATTTATTTAGAAAATATCAAGTTCATGGCACAGAAATTTATCTTCCACTTCTTTCTTATCACTTCTGGAACCTCATATTTTGGCAGATATGAAGAAAAGTTCAAACCTAACTTGGAAAATAATTCAATGTAGTTAGGTCAGTAAAAGGTTTGATTGTCAAAGTTACTATTTGTCTTCGTTTGTCTTTCAATTTAGGGAAGAATTTTTCCTTTTGTCTTTGGAAATTCTCCTCTTAAAAGCAAGGACAATTCAGACATAGATCATATTTATACATATATGAAACAATTGATTTGTTTCACTTTAAATCCAACTGGTTTTGTTAAGGCCTTCAATGCGCTAACAAATACTAAGTATCAAGAATACATGGATAATGAAAAGTTTCTTTCCCCAGAGACAACAGTGCAATTTTAATTTGATGAGTCATGATCATGTAGGGAATTTTTATTTTTAAAAATAATTTATATTTCCAAAATACTATGTAATGTATGCTGGAACAAAAGTTTGATTCTAACTAAAATAGTCTATACTATTGTTCAAAATTAGTAAAAGAAAAAATACTTAATATTTTATGGTGAAGTTAAGAGTTCCTTGAAAGTTTAGAGATCATTAAAATTCAAACCCTTGAAGCTATAAAATAAAATTATTGCTTTTTCACTATGTGAATTGGTGCATATATTATTTAAACTACTGCTAATTTGTGTGCCATAGTGAAATAATTGCTCTGGAGTCCATAATATCATTTGTTGAGAAATTAAGAAATGATTGCTTGATTAGATTTAAATTTAATCATAAAAAAATTAGCCTAAAATTTCTCTATTTGATTACATACATGTCTAAATTATAACTAGTAAATGCAAATAATATTTCCATATATTTACTGATTGGCTAGAACTCTAAATAATTGCAAAATTGAAACAAATATTTTTAGAATATATATCTGAACCTATATCCATTATAAGCATTTTTTGCATCTGTATGTCTATCTACAAATAATATATCATGTTTTAAATGTATATAAATGTTTATTCAGTTCTGAATATACATTTTCTCAAGATATATTTTGATAAATGTTTTGTTTATTCTTCTGTTATATTTTGCTCCTATCATTTTAATTTTATAACTACAGATACGAAAACGTAAATTATTTTCATCTAATAAATAAATTTAATGAATTTATTTATTCCCTTACTGTAAAGCCAAAGCATCTTCTATAACATAGCAGCCACTTCCAATTATGTCCTATGTGATCTCCCTAATTCATAAGTCTAGATTTGAGCAGAGTCTTTAGTGGATCTAGGAGGTGATACACCTGAATTATATGATCTTCACTTTCCAAATTTTAAAAGCCACATTCAATTACCTATCTATTTCATGAGGGCATTTTTATAAAACTTCCTCATAAATATATCGTTTTCTTGGTATTATGTTTTGAAATACAAATTCCTGAAATCTGTAGTTCTGGGCACATAAAGAGTGGGGAGGAATTTGTGACATCCATCCACTGCTTTCACTAATTGATCTGTCCTCAGTGTCCTCTGAACTGCTTTCCAGGAGAACACCTTTCCTATATACTCTCCTTATTCTCTTATTTTTTTATTAACAATATAAAAAATTAGTATTACTAAAATCTTTTAAATTCATCTTTCCTTTTGCTATAGCTATCAATAGTCTTCTTTGCACATAAACTTTTGTGTGTATGTGGTTTGTGAGCTAAGCATTTAAGAGAAATTCACTAATATTCTGTAGTCTATATTTTGTAAATGAAACTCCCTACTTTCATTTACACTCTGATCACATACTTTTCAATTATTTTGTGTAATGTTCAATAAGTACTATGATTTTTCTTTATTCTCTGAGTACAATATTTATAGTTTCCACTGTCCTTACAGTCTCTAGTTTCTGATAAATAGCCAGAGGATTAATAGGTTAGTGAAAGCTAGCTTGTCACCTTCAAAAGGAAGTCTCTTCAAATCAAATCCTCTATATGCCTTGACTACAAGGTAAATTTTAAATAAACACTGGGAAAAGTTATAGAAATTCTTATATTTTCAATCATTTATCTGTTTGGACCAATTTTGTTCCATGTATCCAGACACATTTATGTATTAGTATATATATTTACTTCCTTGCACAGATCCTCATATACACAGACATTTTTATGAAGGAAGTCTCTCTAGAACAATAGTAACCAAAATAATAAATGCACACTTTTTTCTATAGGTAATTAAAGAATTCTCTAATAGCTTATATACCTGCAGGTAATGAGAATCCAAAATATCCTGTGAACATATCACAGTAACATTTTGCAATTCTTTTTAAGGTTGATGAGTTCTAATGTCACAGATTGATTTTTCTGGAATAGTAAATTGGTATATTCAAAAATTTTATTAGGTCTGTTATATCTGGGAAAAATCCAAATAAAAAACAAACAAGCGTAACTAAATTGTTTCTGGTCATCAAAGCTCTGGAGTATTAGAAAAAGATGTCACCCAGATTATTAATTCTTATTTTGTTCCTGTCCCCTAATTGCTAGTTCATTACTTTCCAACCAAGGTCCAATGTAAAAAACAAAATGACGCATTAAACACATGATGAAGGTAGAAATTTCTGAGGGAAGAAACCAATCAGAACACACACAAAAATCTGACTTGATTCTACTAGAATTGATCCAATTATTAGAGAAAGAAGGTGATGTTTTTATTAACTTGTTGTTATTTATCACTTATTGTAGGACTCTGAGACCCCTGAGTTTCCTTTTACGAAGTTTTGGGACAGTTAATGGTGATTCAGTTTCATTTATCTAAGAAATCCTAGCCTAGAAATCATTAGTTCTCCCTGCCGCTTCAATAGTTTAGAGATCATTGAATTTGTCATCACAAAATCATTCTGCAGGAGTTAAATATTACCTAATCACATATCTTACAAACTAATTTTTTTTTTTTTAATACTGGTTGACTTTAATTTGAGTACTTTATAATAGCAACCAGGGTGGCACCTTGAATGTTTCCAAATCCATTTTAGGCAAGTTCCTTCTGGGAAGTTTTCATGCTGTTAGTTAATCTCATCCCTAGTGATTTAATTATTGTTTAACAAAAAAGCATTATTTTTTCTAAGATTTGCCTGTTTCTCCTTTTTCCCAAACTCTCAGTGCCAATTCTTTCTATGAACCTACTGGGATGTATAAAATCTTCCATAGAGTCAACTCAAAAACAGCATGCGGCGCTTTTGCACATTGGAATATTTTTTAAAAACATGAGAAAATAATTTATAGAACATATAGATAGTGTTCAGTTCCATTTTACCACTTCTTTTATATATATGACTTAAATACTTCATACTGTCAAATGCTAGATGAAGGCTACTCTAACACATAATGAAAATGTTATTTTCAGATATATTTATAGTCTCATTATATTTTTAAGAATCACTCTAATACACATGACATGTTATAATTTTAGCTTCATGGCTTAATAAAAGTATTATGTGTAATGATTAAAGATATGTTTGAATGCATGTTTTATCTAAAACATGAAATGGAAAGCTTGAAAAAACAGTCTAACTAATGAGCTCCACAAAATTTATATGGAAAGACAAATACATAGTAAGATATTTGAAGTATTTACAGATGTTGTTATGGTGTGAATATGGTTCATCCCCCTGAAACTCATTTTGAAATTTAATCCATCCAATGAAATATTAAAAGGTGGGGACCAAGTCAGATGATCAAGAAAAGATTAGGATTTTTTTTTCATTAATGAGTTAATACTTTTATGCAATTAATTGATTGATGGTTAATAGTATATTTTATAAATAGAATTCCTGTAAAAGCTAGTATGGGTACATTTACACCTTTCCCTTTCTTCCACTGTGAGGCTCAGTGCTTGCCTTAGGCCTCTACCAGAAAGAAAACCATCACCAGACAGAGTCCCTCAGCCAGACACCATAACTCTGAGCCAAAATAAACCTCATTTCTTTATTATTTGCCCAGTCTGTGGTATTATGTTATTAGCAACAGAAAGCAGACTAAGGCAGATGTCGATTCTGTTATATTAATTCCCAATTTCCTTATTGTAACTCTGTTATTTCCTTATTTTGGCACATGAGATAAGAGTCTGGCATTGTCTAAGGCGGGGAGGAAGTCACAGAATAACTATTGGACCAAAATGCCATACTCATGACTTTATGTTTCAAAACAAACTCTCCTCACAAAAGGGAAAAAACCAAAAATCAAATATGCAGACAAAATCAGGCAGAACGGGTTTCCAATCAACTCCCCCTTTACCACCACACTTTTCAGTAAAGAAAAATTAGAAGTGCAACAGGAGTGTTTGATGTTAATATCATCAACCTATGTCCTTCTTTGTTCTCTGAAATCTGAAGTTGGGGCTATTAGATCCCCAGACAAGTTTAAGACTAGCAAAAATTACATGTATTTCATTTGGAGTGATTTTTGAGGCACTGGCACTTTTAAGATAATCCTCTCACTGGGTGTGGTGGCAGACACATCTAGTCTCACTGGTTCAGAGGTTGAGGATTATAAATTCAAAGCCAGCTTCAGCAACTTAGGGAGTCTCTAAACAATTTAGCTAGACCTGTCTCAAAATTAAATAATAATAATAATAATAATAATAATAATAACAACAACAACAATAACAACAACAGAACTCAGTGGTTAAGTGTCCTGGATTCAATCCCCAGTACCCAATAATAATAATAATAATAATAATAATAATAATCCTCTCTATAAATCAGGTGGAAACAGTTACCAGAAATGGTTAAGAAGGGTGTTACAAACAGATTGGGTTTAATAATAGTCTCTGGAAAGCAAAGCCAGCATCTGAAACTTTCCAGCACTTAGGAAGGCGATGATGCAGCTGCGTCTTTGGGATCCACCATGCCTGGAGGGTTTTTGCTTATACAATGAAACACTGAGGGCTTGGTTTCACAAGGTTGAGCAAAAATTAGGGCATATCCATAGATTTGTATCTGGAAGTGAATGGGTTAACTTCTTTGACATCAGATAAAATATTACTATAATATTGCTGAAATGTTTTTCAGAGTAGAGTGAAAATCAATCTAAATTAAAACAAATATATCAATGCTTTACAAACAATGAATTGCTCATTAAATTGATAATGACTTTTTAAATTATGTTATTTATAAGTATAGCAAATAATTAAAAATGTTTCCCTATATGTACTGCATGAAGTCATCATTCAAATTAGTCAGTGTTTTAGAGTCAAATGTCCATTATTTTATTTCTTTAGATAGAAACTGCTTTGGCAAAATATTGTTTCAAATTTCAATTTCAGTTTGCTTGATTGTTTATAATTATTATAACACATAAATAATATCTGTATACAAAAGAAAAAAATCACTTTTTAATCTTAAAAGGCCTAAAATATTTTCTATCAGCATTTCACGTGCATGTCATTATTTTTTCCCAAATAGAACAGATTAAAATTTACCTTTTGCTGTACTTGTTCAATATTTCACATTCCTGAACTGTGTTTTTCTCAGTCTCAAATTCTAAACCTTGATGGTGGTGAACTCTGAGGGCTATAATTTTAATGCACAATTAATGTTGGTTTCAGAGATTTTACAAAATAAATTCAGCTCAAATATGCAGGTTGTATGTTAGTGTTCCAGTTAACCTTGGATCAAACCAGTTCTCTCCTCCTTCTGGCTTTTAAGTTCTCAAGAATAACTGCGGAATTGCTGGGAAAGTTAACATCTTGAATAACGGAGAGTTGGTTGGAACACACTGGGATCTTTTCCAATTCTAACCTAGAAACAAAATGACTTCAACAAGTAACTCAATGCTTTTTATGACCCTTCAAACCCACAGTGAGCTGCATTTTGGGTCCCTCAGGTGGGGTGCCTGCAATAGAGACTGCATGTTCCCTGGTCAGCTTTCTTAAGCCATGGAGGACTTGCTTATACTGAATCCTAGGCTTCTGTTATCTCTTGCTGCTGATCTGTAAATAATAAAGCTGCTTGGTGTAACTTGTGTGTATATGTGTGTTCTGTCTCACCAGACTCAACAAATTGGTACCCAAGTGCCCAATAAGCCTACTTTCCAGTTGGAAAATAGTCTATTCACTTTCAAAATGGTAGACACAGAGGAGTAGCCCCCATAGGGCCTGAATATTCACATAAACTCTGAGTGATCAGAGTGATGGATATCCCATTCTACAGTCACTCTTTATCCTTTAAGGCTTATCAGGTATACCTCTGTTTAGCAAGTTTAACTCAATGTATTTGAACACATCAAATTTAACATACTCAACTTCACAAAATATACCAACCACATTAAATTTAATCAAGACCATAACTGTCCAGATTCCTGTCACTACATTTTGCCTTTTCCAAGAAGTCATGTTATAATAAAGTGTGCAGACCTCTGAATCTACCTTATTTCATTTAGCAAAATACTGTTGAGATTTAGCTCTATTTTTGTGTATCTCAGAGATATGATGTTCTATTTGAATTTTAATGTTTAAGCATTGATCACATATTTTTAATACAGGACCACTTTGATGAATTTTCAGGCTCATTTTAGAATTACTATGAATGAAGCTGATTTAAACATTCACACAGTATCTTTGATATGAATATGTGTTTTCCTTTTCCTTGTATAAATAACTAGAAGTATTAGTTCAGGGTCCTAAGTATAAGTTAATAATACACTGATAAGTTTGCTGCACTTGGCTTTTCAACTAGCAATGTAGACTTTTTAGCTGGTTTGAATCCTTGTCAGTACTTTAATCTTTCTATTTCTTTTACATTTTCAATATTTACATTTCATATACCTATGAAAAATTTCAATTTTAAATTTAAATAGATATGTCATATCTCATTGTGGTTTTAATTTGCATATCTTAATGATTGAACAGGTATTTAAGTTGTTAATCATATTTTCAATGATAAAATATTCAAATCTGTTACCATACTTTTAAATGAATTTTAATTAAATTATAAAGATTTTGATATATTTTGGATGAAAGTTCTTTAAGAAAAATGTGTTTGGGTGGTACTGGGTTGTGGCTCAGTCATAGAGCACTTGCCTAGCATATGTGAGGCACCACTTAAAACATAAATGAAAGAAAGAAAGAAAGAAAGAAAGAAAGAAAGAAAGAAAGAAAGCAAGCAAGCTTAACTACAACTAAAAATATTTTTCAAAGATGTGTTTGTAAAGTATATTCTTCTGATCTGTGTCTTGTCTTTTTCTATTTTTATAAAATCACACAATTTAACTTTTACACAGTCCAACTTCTTAGTTTTTTTCTTTTATTTTTATGTGTTTTGTCTATTATTAAACAAATCAATTTTCAATCTAATATTGTAAACATTTTCTTCCCTATGGTTTCTTCAAGAAACTTTATATAGTTGCAGGTTTTACACTTAAGTATGCCACTTAAAATATATTTTATATATTGTGCAAGGTATGAATCAGGTTTGCTTTTAGTACTAACATTTAATTGATCTTAGCACCTTTAGCTTTGTAAAAACCAATTGAATATATATGTATTCATCTATTTCTGAACTCTTCCTCCTGTTGCATTGATCCGCATGTCTGTCTTTATAACAGTTCTGTACTAACTTGGTAGTTGTACGTTTCTAATTTTATTTTACAGTTGTTTGGTTAATTTAGGTCCTCCAGATCTCCATATGAAATTTAAAATCAGCTTCTTAACACCCACCTTCAAAAAACATGATGATATTTTGACTGTGATTACACTAAATGTATATATTAACTGGAAAAATCGTTACCCTAGCAATAAGTTTTCCAGTCCATAAATTCAAAATATATCCCTGTATTTATTTAAATGTTACTTAACTTAAGCAATGATTTATATATTACAGCATTGAATTATTTTACATATTTTCTTTAAAGTTATAGCTAATATTTTATCAGTGCTATTATTAATTTTATTAGTTTTTTCTAACACTTTAAATTTTCACTGGTAATATCTAGATTTGTCTTCTTACTGACCTTTTATACTGAAATCTGAATCACCATTATTTTTTAGTGTTTTTCCAAATATTTAGAATTTTACATGTGTTTTTTTCATATTATCTCTTTCATACATACACAATCACAGTATGATTCCCTGTTTTTGACGAATAATTTTTAAATTTGTTTTCCTTACATTATTCCCTGCCTGAGACTTTCAGTAGAATACTGAATAGAAATTGTGAAGGAGAACCTCATTGCTTTTTTTTGAGATTTTAATATAAAATAATTCAGTCTTTCAGTATGAAGTACAGTATAGATATATTTCTCATATAATACCTTTTCAAGGTTGAAAAGGTTCTTTCCATTACTAGCTAGATGAGGATTATTAAACATATGTTGAAGTTTGTCAAACAATTTCCTTATCTGTTGAAATATTTTATTTTTTGAAAACTTCATGAAGTGATTCACATTGCTTCAATTTTAAATTTGTATTTAAATTTTCAAATAGATATTATATAGCCATAATAATTGTGTGTGTGATAGTTCTATCAGTTAATGAAAGAGGAGTAGTGAAATCTTGAACTATTTTTCCTTGTAGTTTCATCAGTATTTTTTCATAAAATTTATTCTTTGTTGTTTTTGAGTGTTTCTTTAGATTCATTATATTCTTTGATCTTTTGAACTTCTTTTACTTTGATTGTTTCTGAGATAAGGCCTAGCTCTGTTACTCCAGCTGGTCTTGCCCTCTCTATCAAGTAATCCTCTAACTTCAGCCTCCCATGTAGTTGAGAATACAGGTGCTCATCAGGACACCCAGCTCTAATTTCTTATCATTATGAATTACCCCTCTTCATCACTGGTAATACTTCTTAAGTACAGATGTTCCCCCAAAGACAAAATGAAAGTGATATACATTTAGTAGAAATCATAACTTGATTATTGAATTTGGATCTTTCCCTGAGCTGGAGACATGCATTTTGATACTCTCTTTTGATGCTGGACAGTGACAGAAGCAATAGCTCTCTCAGCCATGCCATCAAGAAAGCAAGCCACCAATATCAATAGTGTACAAGCCACCAGTGCTTTTTAAGATATAATAATTAACAAATCACATAAGATGTTTCTCAGCTTTTTATAAAATAGGTTTTGTGTTAGATGATTTTTGTTACATGTAAAGTAGACTTGATTATTATATTCAGTAGGTTAGATTTATTAAATGCCTTTTTTGTGTGTGGTGCTGGGGATTGAACCCAGGGCTTTCTGCATGTGAGGCACTCACTCTATCTGAGCTATATCCATAGTCCCTTAAATGCCTTTTGATTTAATGATATTCTCAAATTATGATAGGCTTATCTGACTGTAACCCTTTTATAAGTCAAGGAATATTTGCTCTTTGTACTTTATTTTTTTGCACTTTGTACTTTAATTTGTGTAATGTAGATATAGACAGACATCTGTTAACTTTACACTTAACTATATATTTAAACAGGAAATATGGATAGTATAGTGCTGATTCTTATTCAGAATGACAATTTCTGAATTTTCATGCACACTTTTAATTCATTTACTTTTTTTTTTTTTTTATTCTTTTATTTACTTATTGATTCATTGAACACAAATGGAGTACAGCTATTGTTTCACTGTTTGTACACAAGGTAGAGTCACACCATCTGTGCATTCATGCATGTACACAGGGCAATGGTATCTGTCACACATTCTGTTATTAATTTTATCCCCCACCCACCCCCACCCCTCCCTTCCCTCTATGCTAGCTATCTTTCCTCCATTCTTGCCATCTTTGCCCCCACATTATGCATCATCATTCATATATCAGAGAGACCATTCGGCTTTTGGATTTTTGGGATTGGCTGATCTCACTTAGCATAAGAGTTTCCAACATCATCCATTTACCTACAAATACCATAATTTTATTCTTCTTTATGGCTGAGTAATATTCCATTGTGTATATATACCACAGTTTCTTTATCCATTCATCTACTGAAGGGCATCTAGGTTGATTCCATAATCTAGCTATTGTGAATTGAGCCGCTATGAACATTGATGTGGCTGCATCACTGAGGCAATCTGATTTTAAGTCCTTTGGGTATAAGCCAAGGAGTGGGATAGCAGGGTCAAATGGTGGATCCATTCCAAGTTTTCTAAGGAATCTCCACACTGCTTTCCAGAGTGGCTGCACCAACTTGCACTCCCACCAGCAATGTATGAGTGTACCCTTTTCCCCACATCCTCGCCAACACCTGTTGTTGCCTGTGTTCTTGATGAAAGACATTCTAATTGGGGTAAGATGAAATCTTAAGGTGGTTTTGATTTGCATTTCTCTTATAACGAGTGATGTTGAACATTTTTTCATAAATCTGTTGATTGCTTGTAGATCTTCCTCTGTAAAGTGTCTGTTCATTTCCTTGGCCCATTTATTGATTGGGTTATTGGTGTTCGTGGTGTAAAGATTTTTGAGTACTTGGTAGATTCTGGAGATTAGTGCTCTGTCCGAAGTGTGTGTGGCAAAGATTTTCTCCCACTCTGAAGGCTCTCTCTTCACATTGCTGATTGTTTCCTTTGCTGAGAAGAAGCTTTTTAGTTTCACTCTATCCCAATCATTGATTCGTGCTTTTATTTCTTGCGCTTTGGGAGTCATGTTAAGGAAATCTGGTCCTAGGCCAACATGATGAAGATTTGGACCTATTTTCTCTTCTATTAGGTGCAGAGTCTCTGGTCTGATTTCTAGGTCCTTGATCCACTTTGAGTTGAGTTTTGTACAGGGTGAGAGATATGGGTTTAGTTTCATTTTGCTGCATATGGATTTCCAGTTTTCCCAGCACCATTTGTTGAAGAGGCTGTCTTTTCTCCATTGCATGTTTTTGCCTCCTTTGT
>JAJEJO010001859.1:362720-403768 GCA_020662805.1 Glaucomys volans
AGAATAGAGGACACAGAGACAAACCCAAATAAGTACAGGTATCTCATTTACTTTTAATGAAGTTTTGTTTCTACTTTTTATTCTACTCTGGGTTAATCATAATTCTTTTACAAATAGTTTACTGATTACTCTAGGATTTGCAACTCAACTCTTCAACAGATAGCGATCTTTTGTATTTTGTGGAATATATAATTTCTTTTGTATATGTTATAGACCTTTCATTTGGGACTCAGGATTGGTGTAATCTCAAATTTTATGCCTCTATGTTCTTAACACAGAACCTAAATTCTGCATTCTCTCTCTAGCAGGTCTTAAGGTATGTAAATGTGGATACCATCAGCTTTGTAGGAGTTAACATGCTGTAATCGTATTCAAAAATTGCACTGAAAATAAATATTTTCATTCATAAATATGAAGATGGTGTTATTGTTATAATCTTTATTCTTTTGAGAGTAAGAATCGATATTATTTAAACATGGTATGTGATATCATGTGGGATACATATGACTGGAGGTTTCATCCAAAAGCACCACATAGTTCAGTTTCTTTGAACTGTAAATGGCCAGTCTTGATGATCACCTGCTGTGCCAGAGGAAAATTAAATTGAGTTTTGTTTTGCTTCAATCTATTTGCAACTGAGGGGACAAACCCTGTGCACACCCATAAAATTTTATCTTTGAACCAATAACTAAAAAGTCTAAAGTTGTTAAGGAGCTTGTAAAAGTTGAGAGGTCAGTGAAGGGTTTGAACCTGAATAACACAGCACTCTTTCAATCTTTTAGTTCAAAACAAACATAGAAGACACAGTAAGCTCACTGATAGAAATGCTGTTTTATTTCTCTGGTGTAGATAATTCACATGACCTATTTGGTTCACCTCTCTCTTTTTTTATAAATAGCATACTCCCTTCACCTTTAGCTCCTTCTGTGCAGAAAGTCTGTAGTTTGTCTTTTCCATTGTTGCCCTACCATGATGCTTACAGTTTGAGAGGCTATTTCACTACAATGCCCAACAACTTCTTTAATAATGTTATTCTATATTTATGCTTATAAAGGAGATAACAAGATAGTTCTTAAATATGCACGTCATTACCACTGTGTATGCAACAGAGCACACACACATATAGACACAAAATATAGACATTAAATGCAGTTGGTGATAAATTTTGTTTAATCATTTGCTTTGGCCTCTAATGTTGACAATGTGTGTGTGTGTGTGTGTGTGTGTGTGTGTGTGTGTGTGTTCACGATCACTTAGCTTCTGGGAAGTTGAATAACATTATAAAAAATCCATTTTAAAATCTGTAATAAATTAGAGCAAAATTTACATTATTTCTCTACTTTAAATGATATTTAAATTTAGTTGTAGGAAAAATGTCTTATTTTATTATAATCTATCACCAAATTTCTTATGCCACCATCGAATTATTTTAAAAACATACTATTTTACTAAGTTTGTCATTAATTTTCTGTTCCCTTAGGATTCAAAAATGTGATTTCTGATCATTCTCCAGGCTGCTGAGTGGGAAGATATTTGGGATAAATGCATTTGTAAATGGTAGTTCCTGGAAATGGCTCAACCAGGTACTGCTTTGCTGAATAAGCAAAGTATTTAATAAGTTTAGGAAAATGTCCTCCTTTTATTAATATTAAGATGACATATTCTAAGAAATCAATTTATACACCAATATTAACATGTTGAAATATTTCCAAGCAGTACTCTGTTCTGTAATATTGAATTTAAATTTTATTTGTAGTTAACTATAAATAAGTGAAAAGCACAGGTAGAGATTGTTCTCTCTGGGGTAGATGTGGCCAGAACATTTGATCTTTGGATCACATAATTTAAATTATTTAACATTAAAAAATTAGACACTCAGTTTAAGAGTTTAGACTATGAATTCCCTAGAGACATCGCAGATGTACAAATCAAGGCCCACATTCTCACATGGAAACAGTAATTGAATCTGTGTATTCTGTCATTTTTTAAGAAATATGCTCTAATTCAGCACTGCCCACTAGACTCCTACTGTTTCACACTTCTTCTCCCAAACTCATTTACAGTATGTTTCTGATCACTATAGGCTTTATAATTTGCTAGAGACTCCTGTAATCAACTGTGAAGATTCAATGAATAGAGATTATTTGGGACAATTATGTGTTTACTTTTTAATTAAGTTGCTTCTGTTGGCAGATTTTCCCTGGAGGGTAATTTTAGAATACTATTTTAACTTGAAAGCTTAAGACTTTAACTAATAATTAAAATTTTTAAACTGTAAAATATGATTAATTGTTTAGAATTTCAGAATTTTAATTTGGTGTGAATCTCTAGGTCACACAGAGTACTTACTGAGACAGGTACTGAGCATTAACTCATTCACTTAGCTACTTACTGGCATAACTGAGACTGAAGTAAAGATTCCTGGACTCCTGATCCAGTTTAATAGACAGTGTTATCAGACACATAAGCAATAACTTGTACAGTACATGTAATTATTTGTATGAACAATATATTCCTTAGAGAACAAAATAATCCATGTGTATTATTTAAATTCTTCAATTACCTGTGACATTTTTATAATACAATATCATTTCAAATTTTAAAATTTGGGGGCTGGAATTGTGGCTCAGTGGTAGAGTGCTTGCCTAGCATGTGTGAGGCCCTGGGTTCTATTCTTAGCACCACATATAAGTAAATGAATGAAACATTTAAAATTTTTTTAAAAACTGAAATTTTGCTTAAAATGCATTCCATAATTTCATATTACTATTAAAATTGCTAATCAAATCTAAAATACACTTACCTTTCAAATATATATTAAAATTCTTATGTTGAATAAAAATGCTCACTATTACATATTATTAGGTTATTAATAAAACTAATACAATATGTGGTTAGATGTGTGGATACATTCTAAGTGCTTAGATATATGGTTCTCATTCATTTGAAAAACATTACTCTTGTTACTAAATATTCCCAATTAATGAATGATAAAAACTTATAAAATAATAAATTTAGAATAAATATAACTATTTTCTCAAAATGCCTAATATTTTTAGTCAACTTCAGATATAGGTTATATTCTTCAACTAGTTCCAAAATACGCTATTTTAAAATATCTTTCCATTTTGAAAGACCTCTAACAGAATTCAGATTAAGACTTGATTTAATACATTTCATAATGTATTGTTTGCATTATGTTGGTTTGCTCCAATAATGCCAGTAGACTATGAACTACGTAGACTTAATTTAAAATATTACTTAAGACTATCATTCTACAATTAAGTTGATGCCAAAGCTCAGCTATTTTTGCCACAACATATTAGCTAAATATAGTTTGATATGGTCATGTTTTGTATGATTTAAATCAATTTTAGGGAGATTTAGTAAAAAGTCATTTATTAGTGACAAAATTGTCAAAGCTGGAGATTATATAATTATTCATTTAATAGAAAACTGATACATCTAAAATCATTATTTATATAGACACATTGTCTACAAAGTAAAAGAACAGTAAATGGGCAATCTTGTACCAATTTCCTAGAACTAACACATTCTAACTAAAATATATTTTAAAGTAGAGTTATTCTTAGTGGTTATTTTGTATCTATAAGCAATATACTATGATTTTCTTTCTTGGTTTATAAGGATAAAACATCATCTGTTGTCTTTACATTGTGATGAAAGAGAATTTGTCTTCATTACATACTTGCACAGTCTTTCTTTTATATATGCCATTCTGTTTTGTTTATAGATCAAGTTTCTAACTTGGAATGATGAGTTCAAGTTTATTTCCTTTTGTATGAGCACTATTTGTTACCAATCTCTATAAATGAGAATATGTATTCCTCTTCTGTTCCCTTAAGATTTTCTCCAGTCTCCCTTTTAATGAACAGCAAAGTAATATGTAAACTTAAATACATAAAATTAAATTTCTAATGATATTACGTTAATATATTGATGTACCAAGTAATACAGGTGAATTAAATCCCAGTGTGAAAAATCAATAACCTTATTGTTCATATTATTATGACTCAAAATTCTTTCATCATGGCACAACAAAAAATTTAATGATGATTAAATTTTCATCTTTATAATCCTAACATCTGAATCTGGGTTATTAAAAATCTTTTATTATGTTCCTTTAAAATATTATGTACATATCTACGTTTACTTTCTGAATCTGTGTTGTCCATGAGATTAAATATTTTCTATTTTATTCCCTGTCCATTTTCCCTTTAAAAAGTTGACAAGAAGAATGTTTAATTTTATTTATAATGATCACAGTGTTTTTTCATTACTTGGATTTATTTTCTACTTTCTTGATCTTCATAAAAGTTGACTGCATATTAAGAAATGTGAATTAACTTCCTTGTCATTGAGCTGCAAACACAATATGGCAGCTTCTAAGATAAGTTATTAAGTTTATCTACTTAGAATATTTAGAGGTTGTTTTGATTTTCTGTGTTTGTTTTTCATCAAATTTGATTCATGCAGCTAACAGTTTTGAAATTAATTCTTCAGTGCTCCTTTCTGTGTAAACAAGGATAAGGTAAACATTTTTCATAACATGGACCTTTTAAGCTATGTCATATTTGACTTGTTGAATCAATGTCCCCTGATGATCAAATGATTAAGCCATTTACTGCTCTTGCACAGAAAGCTATTAAACAGATCATAAACACAACTTTATGGAGGGAGTGTCAGGATCTGTAAGTTCTACTCACTAGTGAGTTGTATGACCTTGAACAAGTCACTTAATCTTTTTGACCTCAACCTCATTACATACATAGTAAGGACAGTAATTATCCTTATGGATTATTTGCTTGAAAAGTTCTATGATTTTATTTTATAATCATCTTCAGATGAATTTAGCATGAGGGAGGAAAGTTTCATATAACAGTTATGCAAATAATCTCATAAGAATTATGGAGTTAATTTAATAAGCCTCTTAGTTCTGGGGAGTAATTTTCTGAAAAAGTGAGTATTCATTAAAGAAATGTACTAAATATTACTTTTCACAAAAACAATGTTAAATGTTTTCTCTTACAACTTCGTGTTTCTGACAGCTGCTTATCAATTGTGTTTCAAGCATATAGAACTCTTGACTCAGAAAGATACCTATTACAAGTTCTTACACCTGCAAAAATTTGGTAACAGAATGTGCCATTATAAACTCATTTTATATTCATGAGTTTTATTCATATAATTTCTTAAAATAATGTATCAAGTATATTTCCAAGGAAAAAGTGCACTTTTATTAATTAATACTATTGTATGACAGAAGAAAAAGGAGGGTCAAAATAGCTGAGGTTTTGCACTTATTTGGCTTCTCGACTTGCTGGGTGGTCATGAGGCAAGCTGATCAAGTTATTATTTTTAAAACTTGACAAATATTGTCAGAGCTTTAGAGGAGGTAATGAAACCATAAGTGTAAAATGCTCTGCAAATAGAAAGGTCAAAGACCAGCATATGTGGAACACATTTTCATTCTTAATGAGCAGTTGGACACTTAGTAGAGAATGCCAAGATAACTCCTTTTGAAGAGCCACTTCATTCTGGAGGAATTCATTGAGAAGTGGCAATATTTATTAAGACTGCTGCATCATTATTTGAAACGTCTGTATTTACAAATATAGCATTGTGATAATAATGCAGAGGGTAACATGTGTATTAATATCCAATAACAAATGTTATTATTAATTCATTAGAAAAAAATCCAAGACATAGGTGGTCAATAGAGTCAGGTTCAAATTACAAAGTTAATACTGATTGGTGCTGTAGGTCAAGCTTTCCTGCCCTCTCACCCAGACAGCAGTATGGTAGAGTTGTTTAAAATAGGTTCCTAAGAAGAAACTGGATCTGGTGATCACCTCAGCTCAGAGCAGACTGAGGAGTTCTTTTCAGGTACAAGTCATCATTAGCCTCTGAACCTTTTCAAAAGTATCTTCAGTCTTCTCCCACTGAGATTGTGGTACAGTTTTATCTGTGAGTCTCTTCTCAACTAGCAATGTGTAGCACTGGCAAATGAAGAAACTTGACAGTAAAATCTCATGCTTAGTATAGTTTAAGTGTTAAGTAGCATCCCATTGAATGGATTGTACTTATTCTAAAACGTTCCCCTGGATGAAGACCCAGTGTTTTATCACACTTCCCTCCTTAACCTCAACCCTCTGCCTAACATTTTCATACTTAGAGACTGAGTTTATAGTTTATAGCTCAGAGTAATTGCCCAGCCTGGAGGAAGTCCTGGGTTGCAGCCTACAAAAAAAAAAAAAAGAAAAGAAAAAAAACATTTGTACTTGTATATAAGTAACACATGCATAAATGATTCATCTTATATTTATGCTATCATTATAAGCATATGAAACAAAGAAAAAACTATCAAACAAGACAAAATGCTAGCAAAATTAAATACAATCTTGTAGTTATCTAATTTAGCTAATTTATTTATCAGTTCTGGTGCTGAGTATCGAATCCATGGCCCACCTAGCACAAGTTAAGGACATTCTCTATCACCAAGTTCCAGCTCTAGTTCATATATATTTTAAATCACTTACTGAATGCACTATGTAGCACTGCAAAATTTTAATGAATATCTTAGAGAAAAAATTATATTGATTTCTATTCCCATGATCAGTTGAATTTCCTCAAGGAATATTCTTTCTTTTTAAGATGAAATGAATTTCCAGGAGTAAAATACTCCCCTTTATGCCCTTTTTAGACAAACGCCTGACTTTTGGAAATGGTGTAGGTGAAAAGGATCATGGTATGCAGTTTAAGCCCCAGCTCACATCACTTATCTATCCTCCACTCAAGTTTTTATTTCTTTCTTAAAATATAACTTGTAATATGTCTTTTTATCACTTTTATGTTTCTGAAGTGAATAGTACAATAATTTTTTCTGACAAAAAATATAGGCTATAAATTTATGAATAAATTGGATATATAGTATTGGGGTGATCAAAATTCTATAATGATATTATGCGACAATAACTCTAAGAATAAGGAATAAAGCCTATTGCCACTGACAGAATGAAAAGGTTTTTCTCCATTTATTAACAATATGTGTTAAGAGCAAGCAATCCAGAATACAAGGGACCTCACTAAAGAATTTCCTACTACTTCAGATGTAGGGGACAAGGAGCAAAGAGAAGAATTGGAGGTAATCTGGAAGGACAAAGGGAAGAAATCTAGAAAAGAAATAGTTTAAGAGGCAAGTCATTATTCCTTCTTCCTTATGAAACAAACATTTAACACTTGCATCACACCACAGGGTCTCTTAGGGATACTGCCAGAATGTATTCATATTATTTACAATCAAATTTGTCTATGTACAGTATATTGAGGAATATGTCATTTAATCAACAAATATTTCAGTAGAACAATTCATTAATTATTTGTTACATATTGAATTATAAACTTGATTGGATATGTACAGTTTAGTCATTTCCAATTTCAAACCTAATTGAATGTAATCAGTGTTCTCAAACATCTTGCCTAATATAAAATATATATAAACTGAAATGTTAAAAGAATGTAACAGTATAACCCATGTATTTAGTTGTCGTTTATCCAATGGATTATAAGCTTGTTAGTGTGAGATATGTCAAACTTTTGTTTTCAAATAAATTTAAAAACTTATTTTCATTAAAATACAGAATAAATGTGTCAATGTTTTATCTGCTGCATGAATAAGAACAGTGTTGGTTCATTTGAGACCATTAGTATACATGAACTCTGAAGGAAAAGATGCTATTATAAGATGTCTAGGTCAGATATAGAAATGGTGGCTGTCCTTTGAGACAATAATAAGTACAGGAATATTTTCCATAAGACAAAAATAATTTCTACAAGAAAATGTCTAACATATGACTGCAGAGAATTTGGGTTCAACTGAAGTGTAAATAGTATGTCAGACAAAGTACTTTCCTGTGGAAAATTACATAACCTTTAGGCATGTTTATCAAATAATATTCCGGTGTGGAGCACAATGGCAAAATAATAGATTTGGGGGTTATCTTCCTAAAGAAAACTTATTTGTCAACCACCCAGTGATTGACATTTTATGAGTGTCTAGAAGTGAATAAGAGTCTTTCCAGCATGATATTGGAACAAAAACAAAATACAATAGTAGACGCATTGTAAAATGTAAGAACAGTTTAACTTTATTGTCACCTCTCCTCCAAGTTCACACAACACTCATTGTTAAGAAAGATACCCTCAGTCTGGTATCCTTCTGTGGAGCAAAGTGTCAATGTAGGGAATAAATGTGTGGCCTTTCTAACATAAAAGATGCTCCCCAACAGTCTCACCTCTTTCTTGCATGACCTAGAATATATATGTGGAATTAGCAGAACTGACTGAGAAGTTTTACATTGGACACCCACAATTAGCCTATAGATCCCCCTAATTATTTGTGAACCTTACCTTCCTCCCATTTTTAGCTGGAACCCATGATCACCCCAGGATAGCAAATTTAAATTGTTGCAGAAAGTTCATAAGCACACATAATCAGATAGTTGGATTCCATGGGATTAGAAGAGGCAAATGACTAGCATTTCCAGGGCAGAAAAATGATAATCTCTCAGAATTTGGCCTAGCTTTCTGAAATCAAGAAAAGGGCTACAATATTGAGATTGTCACCCTAAGATAGAATGAGAGCAAAATGTGCATAACCTCAGAAATGTTTTGAGAAATCCTCAAAGTCTTAGCCAGACTTATGGCTAAGAACATAAGAACATAATTTTATTCCAAAGTTAGTAAAGAGTGGAAGAGGTGACTGCTTCTAAATGTGAACATTGTGAACTAGGACCTCAAGGAACACAAAAATAAACCAAAACAACAACAAACATATGGCACCAGTCAAGAAACAAAATCATTTTCTAGTAAGCTATGCCAGAGAAAGAGGCATTTTGATAAAAAATTTAGAACAATTATCTTAACAAAGCTCATCAAGCAAAATGAGAAAACAACTCAATAAAGTTAGGAAAATAATTAATGAACAGAAAGTGCTAGAATTCATAATATATAACAAATAGAACATTTGAAGCTAAAGAATATAATTTTTTATGTGTAGTAGAAAGCTTCAAACCCAGACTTGATCTATAAAAGAACCTGTGAACTCAGACAGGTCATTGAATTTATTCAGTAAGAGAAAAAAAAGAGTGAAGAAGAATATAGAAAGATTAAGTGATTTATGAAAAACCATTAGGAGAAATAACACACACACCATAGATATCTTAATCTCAGAAGGAGACACAAGACCATCAGAGAACACTATGTTTAATTATACAGAAAATGGATAACCTAGGAGAAATTAATAAATTCCTAGAAACATACATCCTTCAGCCTACACAATCACAAATAGAAATATTGTTCTCTAATGAGAACAATAACAAATAAAGAAATTGAATCTGTAATTTAAAAATCACCCATCAAAGGAAAGTCCTGGGGCAGGGGATTTTATTGGTGAACTCTAATAATCACTTACAGAATAATTAATACTATTCCTTCTGAAACACTTTAAAAAAATTGAAGAGAGTAAACAACTTTTGAATTAATTTAACAAAGCCAAGCAAGGACACTCCAAGAAAAAAGATGTACAGGCCATTATCCTTGCTGAACACAGATTCAAAACTCTTCACCAAAATACTAACAAACTTAGTTCTACAACACGTTCAAAGAATCAAATAGGATTTATCCATGATTTGTAATTATGCACAAATTAATGAACATAATATGCCACATTTTCAAAATGAAAGATGAAAACCATATCAACATCTTGATAAATTCAGAAAAAAAGACAAATTCAACACTGACAAAAACCCTCAACGAATTAGGTATAGAAAGAATGCACATCTGCAAAATAAAAGTGATGTATGACAAATCTGCAGATAACATCCTAATCAATGGATAAAAAGCTGAAAACCTTTTTTTCTATTATCAGGAACAAGGAAAAGTTGTTTGCTCTAACCACTTCTATACAACATAGTACTTAAATAGCTAACAAGAATAAGTAGGCAAGAAAAAAATCAGTCATTTAAATTGGAAAGGAAGAAATAAATTTGTCTCTACATGATGAAAATCTAGTTTTATATATATGAGTTTTTTCAAATAATGTATTATATGTCTATATAGAAACATACTATATAATTGTAAATATAAATATATAAGCATTATATATAAATAAATATATAAATATGAATATTATTAATTAATATAAATACATTATATATAAAATGTTATATATTAGCTAATGGTTTAATATATACATAAATATATGTAAGGATTTTATATATATAAATATGTATATGTAACCCTAAATATTTTATCAAAAAACTGCTAGAACTTATAAACCAAAAAAGTTACAAGATACAAAATCAACATAAAAATGAACATCAGTTGTATTTCTATATGCTCACAAATAACAACCAAAAGAGAACTAAAGAAAGCACTCACATTTATAAGAGAATCACAAAAAAATTAATACTTGGAATTAAATTTACCAAAGAACATGAAAAATCTATATACACTGAAAACTATAAAATACTGATGAAAAAAATTGAAGGTAATAGAAATTTATTTTAAGAAAAGTGCCATATGTTCAAGAATTGGAATAATTAATATTGTTAAAATGTCCATACTATCAAAAATTATCTTTATATTTAGTGCACTCCTTACCAAAATTCTAAAGTAATAGATGGATCACAGACCAGGTATTTTAACTCCTTCCTCACTAACTACATTTATACCTTTTAATAGGTAACACAAGGCATAAATCATTTAGATCAGAAAAAATCAAAGGTTGATAAAAATGATAATTTCCTATGTTGATGTTAGACTTAATATCTTTAAATTTGGGATAATATTTTTTATTATCACAAGATTAACCTGTAATAAAACTTACGATCTGCTTCATACTTGAGACCTTGAATACTATGGGCCAAAATTTAGACTTGCTATTTAAGTAGATGGGGTTGAAGCTCAATGGTAGAGCACTTGGTTAGCATGTGAGGCACTGGGTTTGATTCTCAGCAGCACATAAAAATAAATAAATAAAATAAAGTTATTGTGTCTATATACAACTAAAAATAGTTTTAAAAAAGAAGAAGCCATTTAACAGCAGTCTCTTAGTTTCATCAAATACATCTTCCATTTCTCTGAAATTGGGTCTAATCAAATATATGACATCTCGTGACAGCAGTAAAAAAAGAATAATTTGATTACTAGCAGGCCACAGAGACCAAGTTTACCCTTTTCTAGATGAGTAGATACAGATCTTTTCACAGTCACATACATGAGTTTTCTTTCAATCCAGGTTTACCGTTTTAGCCGCAGACCTAAATATTGAAATGTCTACTCAGTATTTCCATTTCAAGGTCTACATAGAATATTAAAATTACTGTATATAAAGACAAATTAATTTCAAGTCTCAATTCAAACCATTACTAATTTTGTCAAGACAACCTATTACCTACCCCACCTGCACAACCTAGTTCCTGCTTATCATTACATTTCTAGCACTGTTTGGTTCTGTTTCCTCCATGCTTTCTATTTTCTGTTCCCTGAATTCTTCATATTCTTGCACATTTCCTTAAGAAAAACCTTTGTGTTAGTGATCTCTTCTTAGTGTCAACTCTCAGCTTCAATGACAATGTTTTACTTAGACCTGTCTTTCCTCAGTATAGAGCAATATATATCCTTTTATATTACTTTATACCTTTTTATCTCATGTATATCTCAAATATGGTATCATATCTTTCATCTTATTTATTTTTATCTCATACATGTAATTATTAAAATGGAAACTGAAGTATCTGAGATTTTTCCTTTATTATCAAGTTACCATTTAGTCTTCAGACTTTTACAGATATATCACACATTTATCATGTTTGTATATGTAAAATAAATATATAACACAAAAACACTGAGATTGTAGCTTTGAAACCAGATCACAGTAAAATATTAAAAATAGGGTTCAAAGCAGCTCCTTATGGAAATTCTCCATATCTTATTTTCCATAGAACAACATGATGAGGACCATATATTTACTTGTATGTGCTGTCGGATGTACCACAAAAGAAGTTTGAAATTAGGATACTACAATTTATGGGGATACCATCAAATCTACTCACCTTCTTTCTTTCTTGAGAAAAACAGCTTGTTTTTTGTTTGCTTGTTTGCTTTTTGTTTTGTTTTTTTTTATGAGTTTTGTTTGTTTTTTGTTTTTGGTTTTTGTGGAGTTTTTTGTCTGTCTGTTTTTTGCACATAGATGTATGTCCTTCTGGTGGGAAAGATAAAACTCTCTAGATTTATCATCCTGTAATATAAGCAGGTGTTTCTGGGGAAAAACAAGGAAGGCTTTCTCCTTAACATCCAAGGAAGTAGACCTCTAAATCTATCTACACTCTCACTGGCTCCTAAGGCTGTGTAATATTCAAATGTATATGTACCTTAAACTATTCAGAAATTCTTCAGAATCCATGAGGAATTTTCTGTGAACAATTACAGTTTAACATATATGGTTTATTTATTGTTTAATTGCCTTTTTCTCCCTAAAAGTTTTTTTAAGATGAGAACACAGATTTCTGGTTCTGATGCCCATCGTATTTCAGGTGCATGAAACATTTCCTGGCTTAAAGTAATTAGTCAATGTATAAATTTATTAACTAAATTAACAAATAAATGACTGAATGAATAGATGAGAAATAATTGATTTATTATCTTTATACATGTTAATTTTTAAAATTTGTTGTTTTCTTTTTAATTCATTCTTTCCTTTGGGGATATATTCTTAAAAGTTTTAGTTAACTCTACCTATTGATAAAGTCATTCTCATCAACTCAGGGATGCGTATCTCTGTAAAGAACTCAATATATTACTTGAACTTTTTTTAAAAAAGTGAGTAGTGTATAATTTCTGAAAATAAGATTAAACTATATGAGAAATTTCTAAGCACAGGTTTTTCTCTTATTTCAAAAATTTTATGAAATCTCAAAAGTTGCAGAAAAGTCTTCCTGATATGACAAATGGAGGTCAGGACTGTCCAAAGAAGGAGGAAATGGGTATCATTTTAAGAAGAGAGAAAATATAATTCTTTCATCATTTGTAAGTTGGAACAAACAGCAAATAAAATGATTTCTTCACTTTGTAGCACCAGTTTGGAAATAATCACTTTTAGGTAAAAAAAAAAAAAAAATACATCCTGAAATCTAAGAAAAAAGTGGAGTAAAACATTAAAATTTAGGTACTTTAAAAATGTACTTTTGGAGAAAGAAAACAAATTTCAGGTAAAATTTTCATTAAAATCACTGAATTTAATTGAATGAGTATATAGGAAGATGAGAAAATAGAGATGTCATATAAATTATGTGAGTTCTATAATCTGACTCCAAGAGTATACATCCCTGTTTCTACTGCATATAGACTATATGACACAGGGCAACTTTCTAACCCACCTCTTTTTTTCCTCTTCTTTTTTATTTGTTATTTTTAGTTATACATGACAGTAGAGCATATTTTGACATATTACACATATATGGAGTATAACTTATTCTAATTAGGATCCCCGTAAGTGATTGTACATGATGTAGTTTTACTCAGGGTGTATTCATATATGAACATAGTAAAATGATGTCTGATTCATTCTACTGTCTTTCCTATTCCCCTTCCCCCACCTTTGTCTACTCCACTGAACTTCTGTACCTCTCTCCCTCCCATTCTTGTTGTATGTTAATATCCCATAAATGGATGAATCTGGAGACTAAACTGCTTCCTGCCTTATACTTTTCAATATACAAATGAGGAAATTTTGAAAACTATGGAATCCTATTAGAAACTGCATAAAAAGACTTTTATTAACATCAAGTAGGTTGATAACAGAATGAAATTATAATTCTATTTAGAATTTATGTATTACAAACTATAGTTTTTATAGTGGAAATGCAATGTAGGTACTGTTCTAATTTGGGTTTTTTTTTTTTTTTTTGGTAGTGGTATACTGAGGATTGAACCCAGGATTTCACTCATTCTGGAAAAGTGCTATACCACATACCTACAACCCTAACCCAGAAGGATTCCTTTATAATTCAAAGATATAGAAATGTTAAGGCTATATATGTGTATTTGTGTGTGTATGAACATGTCTATATGTGTGTGTATGTACGTACATAAATGTGTGTATGTGTATGAGACCAAACCACTAGCAATTAAATAGTTATAGGAGGATTCTATGAATGTTAGCATTTGATTGTGATTAGTTTGCTAATTTTATTAATAAAAATATTCATCTTTAAGAAACATGTTGAGGCTACATGATATCATTGAAATAATTTACTTTTAAATGGTTCATAAAGCAAGGAAATGATGTAGCAAATATAACTTGGTAAAATGTTTATATTTGGTTAATCTGAATGAGTGTCTTGTAGGAATTATTTTTATTGTTTTGCAATTTCAATACTTTTGTAAGTCTGAAATTATTCCAATTGTAAAAATAATCTTTATCACACAGTGCCATATTTTCTTCTTTTGAGATAATAGAATTTTTTTTTACTTTATCTATACTTACTAAAGTATATGCAATATGGTGAGGTTTAAAACCAGCTTCCAAAAATGGGCACTTAAATCAGCAAATATTTTAAAAACTATTACAGACATTACATGTTTTATATGTTTATCAGACAGTGTCCTCAGGAATTAGGAGCATTCAATTTCTGGAGAGCCAAAGACCTTATTCAGGCATAAGCACCAGAAAAGCCTAGAGGCAAGATAGAAAGAATAGAAAAAGGAAAAAATATATACATATGTATATATGTGTGTGTATATATAAATATATATATATATATATTTTTTTCTTCCATCTTTAAATTTAGTATTTGAAGCATTTTAGTTTGGAAAGTAAAATGAGCAAGAGGTTTGAACTAACAAAAGAAAAAGTCTTAAGGAGTCAGGAAAGTGATTGGAACCCTTCCATGAAGATTAGAAGCTAAAACAATCAATTGAGATAATGAAATACAGTGTGTGTTCTTTGACGTGTGTAGAGAAAGAATTGTATTCGGGCAAGTTTAAAGAATCCATGAGTTGTAAAAATCAATCAAAATACCTATAGGACATGGAAAATAGCTATCAGTTGAAGTCAGCTTAGTATAGCTATTATTCAAAATAGAGCTCTATCTAGCAAATACCAACACATCTATTCAATTCAGTGTTTTTTTTAAACAACTTTCTTAAATAGACAAGTTCTTGCTATATGTCATCTAGACAAAACAGCAAATTGATGAAGAATGAAGAATGTCAAGTTAAGCAGTCAGAACTCTCTTACAGAATGTTTATTAATGCATACTACCTGGTGCTGAATTAAAACCAAAGAAACGTACTGCTTCCTTTACACACTTGTTTTCTTGATTGAGAAGTTATACAAATTAACAAATATTTAGTATGTAAGTTAAAGGTATAAAACTATAAATATATTAAAGTTTAGTGGTAGCACATAGGAAGGAGTGACCAGTAATCCCTAAGAAGTAATAGGAATATCACCAATGAGAAGCTACTTTTGAGCTGGTTCTCAGATTTCATTTAGTCATAGATTTAGTCATGAGTTCCCTAGTTCTCTGTTTGCCAACATCTTGAGCTAGTTTTCCAAGGCAGCTCATCATGGTAGCTGCAAAGGCTATGGGTATTTCTCAGAAACTGAGTAACAGGGAATAAGGAATAGAAAGGATCAAGAACTGAATCTCTTACTGACTGGGTGTGTGGAACACTAACTTGATCTAAATTTTTGATACTCTAATAATGTTTTTTTTTTACTTTATTTGCTTATATAATTAGTGACAGTAAAATTTTCATGACTGAACAAAAACTAACAAGGTCAAATCTCCATCAATTTGTAAACTGTCTTAAATTTTTTTGTCAGTGATTATGTTTGATTTTCAAGGTTCACATGGAATTATTGTGTAGGTTGTTTATCAATGAGTCATATGTCTTATATAATCTATTGCAGTAATAGATTGAAGTTTAATTTGTAAAATATAATTTTAAACATTTATATTAGATTTACCAAAATTTGTCTTAATCTCCAAGCAAGGAAGAATGATGGCTTGAATTTCTTTCTTTTCACAAAACCCTGGATATTATATAATTTTTTATAGTTCATATTAAATAAGTCAGTGGATTTGAGTAAATTCCACAAGCAAAAGTGGAAAGTGTTTACACTAAATCAGAGTTGATATGAAAATAGAGGTTGATATGAAAAGAGGTTGATATTGATATGAAAATAGAAAGTAGAAGTGTCCGATAATGACTATTTAATAGAGAATTAGCACATATAAAAAAATTGAGTCAATGTTTTAAATTTAAGTAAATGATTAAAGGTGGCTATATTTAACAAAGATAGGAAATATTTTTAAAATGCCTTATTTTGGGGAATAAGTACATGTTTTCTCAGTACATATTAAAAGTCAGGCATTATCAAGCAACTTACATACTCATAAGAAAATTAATATCATTATTCACTCTGAAGCATGACAAAGTGAGACTCAAGATTGAACATCATTGAAAAAGAGACTGGATTCAAATCAAGATAATGTGATGGCAGAACCACTGCTCCTTTTACCTTCAGTTGCATTATGCATAAGATACAAATTAAAAGAAGTATAAATTGTTATATGATCCTATCCATACTTTAATTAATGCATTTTCTATACACTAATCTTGAAAATGTGAATATTTGAAAATATGAAAACTTACTTAGAAAATCTTAGATGACTGGTCACCTATGATGCCATGGTGACTGCTCCCATCATCTTGGGACTCAGCCACTGCCATCTTGGGACACCAGCCAGGACCTGGAAGTTCACTATCAAGGTGCCTGGTGGTTTGCTTATAATTGAGGTCTCTACTAGGTGTGCTAATAGCCACCATATTGCTGCTTCTTCACCTAGTGAATTTTTCACGTCAGTCCATCTCTGGTAGTCTCTAATTGCAAATTAAAATAACATTGATGTCCTGGAACCAAAGAGTGCAGAACCTATGGAAACTGAAACCCATATCCATGAGTCTACAGCTAGATCTGCTTTCACTAGTCTGAGCCTAGCAATCCAGTAGGTATTCAAATACTGGGAGAATTTTGCCTGGAAGGAGCACAGGTTAGAGAGGCTGGGAAGAGCTTGGTTCACCCAGGTCCACAAGTCCAAAAGTACATGGGGAGGAAAGGAGCAGGCTACTGCAGGTCAGAAGCTTGGAAGAGGGTGTGAGCTAGTCTTGCTATCAGTTAGTCCACACAGACAGTCCAACACCCACTGGGTTCCTAGGGCAAACTCAGGCAAGCACTCAAGAGTCCTGGGACCATCCTGGTCCCCTGCTACCACTCCAGTGTGGATTCAAACAATCCCCTGGTCCTGCAAAGTCGGGACCAGTCCAGCAATAAATAGGGCACAAAAGTTCCCCAATTCTCAGTTGCCTGACCCCTTCCTAGCTTGTACCTGCCCCAGCTCTCATAGTTAAAAGGTTGGCCACAGGTCTTAGTGCCTTGTCTTGATCTGCCCATACAGAAGAGCTCTCCTCCTCCTGCACACATCCAGACACCATGCCTGGATAAGAGAAGTGCATGAACAAGAATCCAAAAGGGCAGGTGCAGGAAAGATTGAGTTTGGAAACTAAATCAGAGACCAGGGATTGTGGGATCCACAGACAAATTAAGGGGCCAAGAACAGGGCCAATTCCACATGAGTGGAACCTAAATGAGATTCCTGAGGGACAGTCTTCCAACAAGGACCAGCAATTTTTGGGCCCTGGCTGTGTGCTGACATAAAGATATCCAAATTGTCACACAGCTAAGAGACTGGAGCATACTTACTCTACACCCCATCTCCAGGAGTTCAACCTCCAAAATTAACCCTGCCACCTGAGCAACCATCACCATCCTGAGGGTGGAGCTACCATCAAACTCCAGACAATCCTGCCTATTGGCTGAGAAAGGAAGCTGAGAAACTCTTGAACTCCAAAGGAAACAATCCTTCAATTTTCCATAGAGATTCTTTTTTTCTTCCTTTTTCTCTCTTACATCTCTATCACTTTTGAAACTAAGTATTTTTCATGCATCAGTTCATTGAAGACTTGAATGTCTGAATAGTATATTTCAGATTTGGTGAGTATTCTATTACTTTTTTAAAAAGTTACTTTAAATATGTTCTTCTTTTCACATATCTGTTTCTCTGGATTCTCTTTCTTTTCTCTGCTAATAGCCAACCTCTACCAATTCCTATTTTACTCTTCCTTTAATTTTTTACTTCTATCTTCTCTCCTCCTTCCTCATAAACATCACATCCTATAGCACCTCTGTTCTCCTTTTGCCCACACATTTGAAACTCTAAACCATTTTGCAAACTTACTGTTTATATTGTAGACAATAATTGAACACATTATTTCTGTTTATTGTGAAAAAAACTGTGGCTTTCTTAATAGGATCTTTTTGGGTTAAGGTTGTATCGGGTTTGCGTTGGTTGCTGCTAATATTTGTCTCCCCCTTAAAGGCAAGGTACTGGAAACCTTCAGGGACACTAAAAGTCTACAGGGTAGAAACTGTACTGCCTCAGATCCACACTGCTACAAACAACATGACAAAACCAGGGAACAAAGTTCCCCAAACAAACCAAGGTGCTCCAATAATAAAATCCATTGACAACACAGGAGAAGAAATTTTAGGGAAGGAGCTTAAAAGGTACATAGTTAAACTGATCCATGGCATGCAGGGCAATGTAAGGAGTGAAATCAGAGATAAATTTCAGGAGGTGAAAGATTACGTTAATAAAGAGATGGAGATTTTAAAAAGAAATCAAGCAGAAATCCTCAAAATGAAGGAATCAATAAACCCAATTAAAAATGCAATGTAAAGTGTCACCAACAGACAAGACTACTTGGAAAACAGAACCTCAGGCAATAAAGACAAAATATATAATCTTGAAAATAAAGTTGACCCCACAGAAATGATAGTAAGAAACCATGAACAGAACTTCTAAGAATTATGGGATAATATGAAAAGGCCAAATTAAAGATTTATCAGTTTAGATGAAGCTATTGAGACACAAAGGAAAGGATTGCACAATGCTTTCAATGAAATAACATTAGAAAATTTCCCAAACCTGAAGAATGAAATGGACAATCAAATACAAGAGGCTGACAAGACACCAAATGTACAAAATTACAATAAACCCTTATATTGAGAATGAATAACATACAGAATAAGGGTAGAATTTTAAGGTTGCGAGGGAAAAATATCAGACTATGTATAGGGGGAAACCAATTTGTATCTCAGCTGATTTCTAAACCCAGACCACAAAAGCTAGGAAGTCCTGAAATACCAAGCTCTAAAAGAAAATGGATACCAACCAAGAATTCTGAATTCTGAATGGAATTATACTTCTAAGCTTCAGATTTGAAAATTAAATTAAAGTGTTCCATGATAAACAGAACTTTAAATAATTCAAAACTAGAAAGCCTGCACTCCAGTACATTCTCAAAAAAATATTCCGCGAGGAGGAAATGAATTAAAAAAAAGTGAAAACCAACAAAGGAAGGAGCTGCACTAAAGGAATATTCAATCAAAGGGGAAAGTAAGTCAAATTTGGACTGGGGATATCGCTCAGTTGGTAGAGTGCCTGTCTCACAAGCACAAGGCCCTGGGTTCAATCCTCAGCACCGCAAAAAAAAAAAAAAAAAGTACGTCAAAATAAAAATCAGAAATAAAACAAAATGACCAGTAATACAAATCATATCTCAATAATCAGTAATAACCTTGAATGTTAATGGCCTAAACTCATCAATTGAAAGACATAGACTGTCAGATTGAATTTAAAAGCAAGACCCAACAATATGAGTCTCCAAGAGACTCACCTCATAGGCAAAGACTTCCGCAGACTAAGGTGAAAGGATGGGATAAACATATCATTCACTTGGACCATGTAAACAACTAGGGATTTCCATCCTCATATCAGATAACATGGACTTCAAGTCAGAGATAACCATGAGGGACAAAGACAGACATTTAATATTGCTTAAGGGAATTATACATCAGCAAGACATAATAATAATAAATATTGATGCCCCAAACAATGGAGCATCTGCAAACATCAAACATACCCTTCTCAATTTCAAGAATCAAATAGACAACACAATAATACTGGGTGACTTTAACACACTTCTCTCACAATAGGATAGTTCTTCCAAACAAAAACTAAACAAAGAAACTAAATAATACAATCAATAATTTAGACATAAAGACACAATGAGCAAATACACTTTCTTCTCAGTAGCACACAGATCCTTCTCTAAAAGAGACCACATCTTATACCACAAAGCAACTCTTAGCTAATACAAAAAATAGAGATAGTACTCTGCATTCTATCAGATCATAATGAAATGAAATTAGAAATCAATGATAAAATAAAAAATAGAAGCTACTTCAATACCTGGAGACTAAATAATATGTTATTGAATGATGAATAGATAGCATAAGTTGTCAGGGATGAAATAAAAAACACCTACAGGTAAATGAGAACACCAATACATCAAAATCTCTGGAACACTATGAAGGCAGTGCTAAGAGTAAAGTCCATTATATTGAGCTCATTCATTTAAAGAATAGAAAGTCAACAAATAAATGACCTAAAATTACATCTCAAGGCCCTAGAAATGAAGAACAAATCAACACCAAAAGCAGTCAAGTACAGGAAATAATTGAAATCAGAGCTGAAAGGAATGAAATTGAAGCAAAAGAAACAATTTTAAAAATTGACAAAACAGGGCTGGGGATACAGCTCAGTTGGTAGAGCGCAAAAAAAAAAAATTGACAAAACAAAATGTTGGTTCTTTGGAATATAAAATTCCAAATATAAAATAACAAATATAAAATTGATAAACTCTTAGCCACACTAATGTAGAAAAACAAAGGGAAAAATCCAATTATTAGAATTCATGATGAAAAAGGAAATATCACAAGGGATACTACTGAAATGCAGAAGATAATCAGAAGCTATTTTGAAAATCTATACTCCAATAAAATTGAAAATCTTAAAGACATCAAAAATTTCTAGAGCCATATGACCTATCCCAACAGAATCAGGGTGATGGATGCAATTTAAACAAATCAATTTCAAGCAATGAAAAGTCTACAAATCAAGAAAAGCCCAGGATCAGACAAATTCTCATCCAAGTTCCAAAAGACCATCAAAAAAGAATTAACGCCAATATTCCTCAAATTATTCCATGAAATAGAAAAGGAGGGAACCCTTCCAAACTCATTTTATGAGGCTAGGATTACCCTGATACCAAAACCAGACAAAGACACAACAAGGAATGAAAACTTCAGACCAATATCGCTGATGAGCATAGATGCATCGATGTATGATAAATACATAAATCCATTTATGTATGATGTGTCAAAATGCATTCTAATCTTGTGCATAAGTAATTAGAACAAATGACAATAAAACAGAAAGAAAATCTTTGAATATGAATGCACAGTAATACCAAGGATCTTCTTTTACTTTACCAAATACACTATCTTCTTTTCACCACAGAAAAAAACCCTCATGATTCAGCCTTATATTCAGCCTTATATGAAAACCTTAATGGTTGGCACATAATAAATACCAAATAATTTTTTGATCAATAAATTAGTAAACAAATGCAAAAGTGAAATAAAAGTAGATAGTACAGATAAGTATTTCAGTATTATGGGCAAAAATTCTCCTAAATAAAAAACAGTAATACAACAGATAGTTGTGATAAAAATTATATTAATTGATTATATATGATTAATAATCTGCTATATAATGATCCACACTTGTATGGGTATTATACTTATTACAATAATTGGAGTGGACTAGTAAAATGCTTTTTTATACATATAGTAGGATACAAGTTATAAGTTTAAAAAAATGCTAAAGTAGGGATGATTTCCCCATGATTTTTCCCTCTTTTGCTTCCACCATTAACCACAGAAGAACTATGATTCATGATGTGATATAATTATTATATGCTAATTCTAGCCAGAGTACTGAATATGTGTACTTGCATAAATGCACGATTTTACAATAAATTGGTTTTCATACTATATAATCCCCAAAGAAAATTCTAAATGTCACTGAATATAACAAAAATATGATTTTGTATTTCAATTTCCAAGGAATACATTTAAAATTTAAATTAATTTCTTATCAATAGTCTGTGAAATTGTATTTTTAATCAAATAAATAGGTTTTCTCTTGTCTCCAAAAACTAAAAAAAAAAAAAATAGACTCATTATCAAAAACAGTCTAATATAATTCAGAGTAACAATTTAAATGGATAGAAAATGGAGAATTTACTTTCCTCTGAGTTGAGCATCAGAGATTGGGTCATTTTTAACTTGTTGCCTTCATTAACTCCTATTTTTTCTTGAAATCTTAATCATCAGCAAAGCTCTTGTAATGATACTGAAGATTTGAGTCAGAAGCAATAAACAATAATTTTTAGCAGGTGAATGCTCTTTTGTGTGGGTGTGTTTAGGAGATCCACTCTTAAAAGAATTTAGACATCTTTATCTTAAAAGAGCAAATGTTTATTTTACATAGGGAATTGTCATTTGCTATAAGACGTTGGATATCTTAAAGAACAATAATTTTATCTTCTATTTTTGCTGCAATTAATGAACACTAAATATGTCAATGTTTATAGTTTTAAAAGTCACATGAATTCTCATATTCATTTTTTTGAAAATTCAGCTGCTTTACCACTCCAGATTACATTCACTTTTATGCTCTTTTATGCTCGAGGGAGTAGAAGTTTAATAAGTCATCATTTTCTGCATTTTTTAAAGCACAGCCTAAGTATATAGTGAGTAATGACCTCTGAAATCTTACCTAAAGAAACATTTGCATCACTGATATAGATGACAATTCATGTCTGTTACATTTGTCCCTTTCTTCCAAGTTTTAAGCCTATTATAGACTTTCATGAAAAGAACACATAATGGAGAGTTTTGGGCAAGAAATTTTTGCTGGATATGCATAGTATAGTATAAAATTATTTCCCAAATTAGGATAATTTGTGTTAAAGTTCATAAACTTTTGAATAAATAGCACTTTATATCAAATCCTGGCAATTTTTCAACACTGTTTTGTGGTAAGGTGTCAGAATCAAGTGAATCTTTGTGGTTTGGGTTAGGATCATAATAAAAGCAAATTATTGCCATGTGATTGATATTTAGATTTCCTTTAGTTCCAAATGTGAACATAATTTTGTTATATAAATAAACCTTTATAGAGTTTCAAAAGTTATCTTGTTTTCTATGGTTTAGCATTATAGCTAAGGAGTATCCCTTTTCATTAATTTTTTTTCCTTTTATAGTTAAAATGTACAATCTAATTTTTATATTTAGTGCTCTGAACTGATTCAGGACATTGGCGGCTGTCAGTGACTTGTTTTAAATATGGCAGTATTTTATACGACCTTCAGTACTTTGTACACTAAGATACAAAAATGTTCAAACAATTTTATTTGAATAATTAACACCTTTTAACTTCAATTATGAGTTAGTACATTTAATTTGTTTTACTATTTGGGCAAAAATTCAGAATTGCTTTAAGCCATATACAGTTGATAATCTACAAACATACATGAATATTTTAAATTTCACATTAGTTGGTATACTGGTTTGCTATGAATTGCATAGAAAAGTATTGCAACTCAGGTTAAAAAATCAGAAAGAAATGCTTTGTCTTACACTTCTGGAGTTTAGACATTCAACATTAAGATGATGGTAGAGTTATTCCCTTCCTGGATATGTGAGGGAGAACCTTCCTTCTATCTTCTTGCAATTTGCTGGCAACCTTTGCTTGTAGAGATATTGCCCCAATTTTAGCCTTCATCCTCCAATTGTGTTTTTTGCCCATGAGCAGTTCTCTGTGTGCCCCAATTCCCACTTTTTATAAGGATTCAGTAATCAGATAGGATTCAGGTCCATAAAAATGACATAATTTTAGCTTGATTACACCTTGAAGACTATTTCCAAAATCACATTTGGTGTACCAAGGTTTAGGACTTCAACATATCTTTTTTATTTTTATATATTCTAATTAGTTATACATGACATTAGAATGCATTTTGACACAACATACATAAATGAAGTATAACTTCTTGTTATTCTGGAGGTACTTGATATAGAATCACACCAGTCATACAGTCATATATGCATGTAGGGTAATAAGGTGTGATTCATTCTATTGTTCTTCCTCCCCTCCCCTCCATTTATTCCCATCTGCCTAATCCAGAGTACCTCTATCCTTTCCAATCCCCTCCCCTATTGTGAATTAGCATCTGTACATCAGAGAAAACCTTCAGCCTTTGGTTTTTTGGGATTGGGTTATTTCATTTATCATGATGTTCTCCAGCTCCATCCATTTACTGGCAAATGCCATATTTTCATTATTCTTTACAGCTGAGTAAAATTCCATTGTGTATATATACTACATCTTCTTTATCCATTCATCCCTTGAAGGGCACCTGGGTTGGATCCATAGTTCAGCTATTGTGAGTTTACGTGCTATAAACATTGATGTGGCTGCATTACTGTATTATGTTGATTTAAAGTCATTTGGGTATAATCCAAGGAGTAGAAGAGCTGGGTCAAATGGTGTTCTCATTCTGAGGTTTCTGAGGAATCTCCATACTGCTTTCCATTAGTGGTTGCACCAATTTGCAGTTCCACCAACAACGTATGAGTGTACTTTTTTCCCCACATTCTCAACAACATGTATCGGTGTTCTCATGTACCTCTAGGCATTTTTTAAAATTACATCCCTGATTTCTTCTGATATCCATTCATCATTCGAATATGTAGTCGGCATGTGTTAGAGTAGCTTCTATTTTCTATTTTATCATTGACTTCTAATTTCATTCCATTATGATCTGATAGAATTCAGGGTATTATCTGTATTTTTTGTATTAGCTAGGAGTTGCTTTGTGGCATAAAACATGGTCTATTTTAGAGAAGGATCATAGCAAGACCCCATATAAAAAAGAAAAAAAGAAGTTTTAGAATACATAGTATCTGAATTTATTAATTCAGAATATTTACTATGGTAATGTGAGTTGTGATATTTCATGATGATCTATGTAGCATTCCAGATTTTTGATTCTGAACAACTGTTTTATTTTTACTTCAAAAGATAGCAAAAGTTCAAACAATGTACTTGTGAATATGAAATGGAAAAGTCTGTATAAGTTAAAGACACCAAGAACAATCATTAACATTAAATAAGTAAACTATGATCAAAATAGAATTTAAGATGGGTCTAGACAGACTGATAGTTTTTGGATAGGTGCAAATGGCCTAAAAAAATCTTCTCTCTTCTCCCATGTTCATTTTAGTTAATGCTATCATGTTTGATAACATATATGAAAACTATTGTCCAAAATACAATGAGAAAGAGAAACTGCCCCATTCCTCTTATTTTAATATTACATTTTTTAGCCTTTAGAGAGCACTGTTTCCTCCCTTTTCACATCACTATTCCAAAGTATCACCTAACACTAGTTGGAAACTGATCAATTAAATTCTGTAATATCTTATTTGAGGAGCAGCAGAACACAATCAAAAACAAACAAACAAAAAACCCAAGAATAATTAGCTGGACATGGTGGTGCACATCTGTAATCTCAGAGGCTTGGGAGACTGAAGCAGGAGGATTGAGAGTTCAAAGCTACCTTTAGCAACTTAGGTCATAAGCAACTTAGCAAGAACCAATTTCTAAACAAAAATATAAAAAAAGGGCTGCAGATGTGGCTCAGTGGTTACATGCTTCTGGGTCCAATCTGTGGTACAAAACCAAAAAAAAAAAAAAAAAAAGAATAATTAGAACATAGGAAAATTTAGTTTCCATCAGGTATCATAATTTTTTTTAAGAACCTAGCATATACTTCCTCAACTCCACAGAGTGCAGGGTGCTGGGATGCATGCCTGTAATCTTAGTAACTCAGAAGCTTGAGGCAGGATAATTGCAAGTTTGAGTTCAGTCTGAGCAATTTAGTAAGATCCTCAGCAACTTATGGTGACCCTGTCTCAAAAATAAATAAATAAAGTACTATAGGATAGCTCAGTGGTAAAGAACCCTTGGGTTCAACTTTCAATGCCTGGGAGAAAAAATTTCTGATTGTACTAATGCTAATTGGATAAGTAAGAAAGTGAGAAATCCATGTTTTAACCGCCAATATTATATTTTTGTAATGTTTAAGAGCAGTTAAAACTGAATATATTATTGCATATCATATTTTTTATTATCGTAATCGCTAATATAACAGATTGTGAATATGAACACATTGAAAGGATCATATGTAACATAATCCTAACTAAAAATTTTAAGAGAATCTTTTTGTTCTTTAAGATTATAAAAATAATGTCTTTCATGAAGAAAGTTTAACAAATAGGGGAAGTTGTAAAAAGAGAAAGTCCTTATACTTCTTTTTATAACCACTGTTATGTTTTAGTGTGTTTTCAATTCTTTTCTTGCAAATATTGTTCTTTGATGTGAAGAATAAATATGTGCAAAATTCTAATAAACCCAAAATAGTTTGTGCATCAAATAACTTTGAAGTATAATAAACAGTGTATGACACTTATCTATTGGCATAATTTTAAAAGTAATTTTTAATTAAGATGTAAACACTATTACATTGAAAAGTTAAAATATTTAATTTGTCATATATATATATATATATATATATTTAAAATAACTTATGTTGGGATACTTTCCACTAAGTGTAAATAAGATTTTATGTTGAGTTTTTAATTACACAACCAATAAAATATTCATAATAGGTAACTATGTAGCAAATAAAAAATACAATATGCCATGAATGGAATATAATGAGAGCAGTTTCAGGATAAGCACACTCAGCTCTTTAGATTGTTTCATATTTTTCTGATAGAAAATATCTAAATTAAACTTAATGATATAAAAATATTTTTATTAAAATTTAGCCATATTCTCTCTACTAGCAAAGGAACTAAATCACTGCTGGTAAAATGACACCTGTCAAAAGCCACTGCAGTTTTGCAAAACTGTTCTTGATAATAGTTGACAAATCCCCAACATTTAATGGCAGTAAAATATAATACTAACCTCAATTTTCAGTATGGTAATTTAGGTAAACTTAAAGGAATTTAAGTAATGTCAGATAATCTTACGATCAATTCATTACTGGGAAATTGATACACAAGAGAACAAAATAAGCTGAGACAACGTGTCCTGCTCAATGCATTTTCTTACAGTCCCTGATAATGGCTCCTTATGGTATGCAGAATTGCACTCACTGAGTTACAATGCCATGCATCCAGGGAAAGGTCTTGAAAAAGTAAATTTCTTAATACAGACGCCAACAATTTGCTTAGATATGACTACCTGCCCCCTAAAAAGAATGAAATGCTATGTTTTGTCACATACTTTTAAGTTGAAATCTGAAGATAACAATTTAAAATGACTTTAGATAATAGCATAACAGGCAACAAATAAAGTACATATGGATTGTAAAGAAGAATTAAAAATTGATTAATTTCTAATCACATAATTATCTATGTGGAAAGTCTTACAGAACCTAAAAAAGCTGTGCTAACATATAAGTGGTTTACCAAAGTTGCAGAATTCATGACCAATATGCCAATCAATGTTAGCTATATTTCTGTTATTAGAAATGAATATTTGGAAATTTTAAGTGAGATCATTTATAAGTACATTAAAAATAGAGTTTATGGATGAATTTAATGAAATTTGAACATGATCTCTACATTGAAGGCCATTAAGTATTTCTTAGAGAAACTACAGAGAACCAAAATAGATGGTGAGAAATTAATATGTCAATAGTTGCTCCAACTGTTACAAGGGAATATAAATCAAAATCCTAAATGGTCATTCACTTTTCAATGTATTTGTCAAACTTAGCTGGGCACAGTGTGCATGACTCTAATCCCAGAGACTTGGGAAGCTGAGGAAAGAGAATCACAAGTTCAAACCCAGCCTGGGCAACTTAGTAAGATCCTATTTCAAAATTGAATATAAGGGCTAGAAATGTTGCTTAATGGTAGAGCAATCCAGAATTCAGTTCCCCAGGCTAAAAAAAAAAAAAAAAAATTGGCAGATTTCTGCAAAATTTTGTGAAAATGCAAAAGATCTCAGAAAGTCAAACCAACTTTGAAAAGGTACAACAATAAATGATTCATACTATATGATTTCAAGACCTACAAACTGTAATAACTTAAGAGTATTCTTTGCCAGGGGTGAACAAATAGATCATTGGAATAGATTAGAGTCTAGAAATTAATCACCATATATTTGGGAGATTGATTATTCAAGGTCATTCAATAGGCACAGTCATTTCAACAAATTGTGCTTAACAATTTGATATCTATATGAATATAAAAGTGTGAGCCTTTACTCTTACTTCTCATTGAAATAAAAAACTAATTTGAAGTAGATCATAAACTCAATGGAAGCAGTAGAAGTACAGAACTCTTAAAAAAATAGGGAGAAATTATTTGTGATCTTGAATTAGTCATGTATTTCTTAAAGAAATCAAAGAAAGTATAAAGCGTAAGAGAAATAATATCCTTAACTCCATTAAACTTTTAAAAATGTGTTTCAAAATACAGTATTGGGAAAATAAAAAGCCAGTACCCCACAGAAAAATTTGTAACTTATATATCTGATAAAGGACATATATGCAATATTTTTTTAAATCTTGTACCTCAGTAAGAGAAGCAACCAGAGATATGACCAAAGATTTAAATAAACATTTCACCATATAAGGAATAGGAATAAAAATGACAAATGAGCACACAACAGGTGCTCAAGGTCATTAGCACTCAGGAAAGCAGATAATGCATGGCTACAGGCACTTCTGGTTTGTCACCAATCTGCCTTTAACAGGGAAAGAGCTGTAAGAAAGGAATCGGTTTGGAATTTGCTCCCTTTATTAAACACCTGAGATAATAAAAAGTTAAAAAAGGATGTAATAAATTTTCATAGTCGACTTTGTAATAATGTTACATTTAAATAATTGTATCTCTTCACTTTATCCAATATTTTGAAAAGTTTTTAAAGGAAACACTAAGTTTAAAATGGTGAACATGTGAATATACACAGTGAATTTCACCTTGATGTATATGGATAAAATGCCAATTTTAAAAAGTATAAATAAATGGAAGTATAGTAGAGGAAGAGGAAGAAAGAGAGAGAGGAGGGAAGTGGAGGGAGATTGAAGTGGAGCAAATTATATTTCATGCATCTATGATTATGTCAAAATGAATCCCAATATTACATATAACTCTAATGCACTAATAAAATCAAAAACAAGAAAAGAATAAAAATTGTTTAGCTCCATAAATATCACTCTGATTTCTAGATTGCTCTGTCTGAAAAAAGAAAAAAAAAACCTAGGGTAAGTCATACTGTATCATAAATGAAGCAAGCTTTGTTTTATTAATAAATATTGCATGCTGTGACAAATTATTTTAAAAGTCTGTAGATGGTTCAGTTAATACAAACTTATGCTCATTTATGAATAGTATCCAGATTCTGCAACATCTATCGTGTGATCTTTGGAAAGTAAAATAAATGCACCTTTGTTTTATCTTAACCTCACATCTGCTGGGGAAACTTTCTCCCAAAGGATAAGAAATTCAACTTGTTCCCTCCACTGAGCTCAGTGTTCACATGTGCTACTGGTGCTACTGTTTTCTTCTTGATTTCCGTTAAATTCACCATATGTGAAATGTTCATGATTTAGATGATATTTTAAGCTTTTTATAATACAAACTATGTAAACAGTTTTAATTTGCTTAAGGAACTATAATTGCTTCATTTAGTAAAATCAAAAAGCATCACTATAAAAAATATCTGTTCCATCCAAACAGTTGTTTTATGGATGCTGTTTTAATTTGGAAAAGTTAATATGCACTGTAAAAAAGTGGTTACATTTACTATTTTTCTGGAGAGACTATAATGATGGATAAACGATGACTTATAACTGGGAAGTTTCATACATTGCCCAAAATCTCCTAATTTTTTATAATTATTGAAGTGTTTTTATTCTTAAAAATCTCAATTTTTTTAACATGAATTGCCCCCAAAACCACTCTTTTGACTTGACAAGGAGAATTATACTACTTAAGCACATTCCTAGAGTCTTAGAGACATAAAACATTTTATCACAATGTTCTGAAAAATTAATCTCTAAAATTTTGAATACAAGATGTTAATCATCTCATAAATCTAATGTATATATGTATTTAATCATCTTCTCTTTTAAGCATCAATTTTATAATGTGAATAAAAGTATATAACATAATTGTTCCATGCAATGTTTCATACAAAGTATTATGATTAGAATGTTTCTTTGTACTTTTTTATTTTTTAAATAAAGGGATACAAAGGTAACAAGAAAGGTCTTCACTGGGCGGTAGTTTCAACTAGGTGCCTAAGCTTGCTTAGAATCTAGTGCTAATGAGGTCAAGGCCAAGAGTTCCCTACGTGGAACAATTAGCATTGTTGTGTTTCCAGATCTCAGACTACATATCTAACAAAGTACCCCACTTACTTAGGGAAAATAACCAGATGATAAAGCTTGATGAATCAGTGAAATCCAGATAGTCTGTGTTGGATAATACTCAGCAATACCACTATCCCCTTATAAGGCTATTATAGCTAAATTGGTTACTTTTTGTTCCAACATCATGCTCTGTGATTTCTAACCTTTGTGCAAAATTTTCTTTAGTGTTTTCTGTCATTCTTCCTCTGTAAGAATACTCCTTATCCCTTACAACCTAGAACATTTACCACTTTTTCCCCAAACTACCACTTCCTACTTTTCCCCAATTACAAAAGTGTTTTTATAGCATTTATATAACATAGATTTTACATGTTATATGTATATATGTGGCACAAGTTTACTAGGAAAATAAATTCTTGAATCAGATTCTCTATGTCATTCACCTTTTTATCTCAGTGTGTCTCAAAATTCATCTATAAATATTCACTGAAAGAATGAATAAATAGGAAGAAATACAGTGAGTGAATGTGATTCCAGAGTTGCAATTTATTGCCTGACTACTAGTCCAGACCACATACTATATTTCATAATATTTTGTTTTCATTGTTACTAAGGAACAAGTTTCCATACCCAATTCTTCTCACTATATATAATATTTAAGGAAATAAAGTTAAGTCTTGGCCATGGTTATGTTTTTCCAATTTTATAACCATTTTATTATATATCAGTTAGAAATACTTCAGGTTCAAGTAATAGTATCTCACTGTCTCCCCCCTCCCCCCCAAAAAAGAAAACAAAACTAGCAATTATAATATTGTTTGAAAGATTTCAGGCTTAGAGAAACAAAGAGAAGGGGAAAGTCAGATTTAGAAAGCAAGCTTTAATTAAATCAGGCAACTAGAGAAGAGAAAGAAGTTGAAAGTCACAAAAATCATCTTTTATTTGAAACAATTCAGCCAGAAAGCAAGCATAATAAAAAACATGGCTTTTGCTTTAATACAACTCACATACTTTCTCTGTTTTGCACTCAGTATCCAAAGTCATAAGTAGCAGGTTCCTTAACTGCCTAAAAGTGGAAAGAGAAAAATTTGGGGACTGCTCTTTCCATATAGTAACCACTAGCCACAACTATCTGATTGAGCCCTTGAAATGTTGCTGGTCCTGAGATATGCTGCATATATAGAATATATGAGGTTAAGAAGACCTAGTGAAAATTAAAAGAAAATTAATTATCTCAATATTTTATACTGTTTACATAATGAAATTGCATAAGTAAGACATTATTAAAATTAATGTTATGATCCTTTAATTTTTTATCATTGTGGCTATTAGGAAACTTGAAATTATACATATACATATATATGTACATATATATGGTTCATATTACATTTCTAATTTGTTTTGGACAATCAGTGCAATTATGTAAAATTTTTGGCATTTTTGCTGATAGATGAAATAGAACCAACCACTCTCTGGCCACCTAAGGTGCCTACCATGAATACAGCATGTTAAAGGCACACTTGTGTCATCCATGATTGTGAAGTAGCATGCAATCTGTGGGAGACTGACAATCTAAGAGTGAAGATTTGATACTATGGAAAGCAATCATAGAATGGGTGCTGCACAATCAAAAAGAGTTCTAAATTTAACCTGTTGACTTTTATCCAAGTGAGGCAGTATATAGCACAGTGAAATATTGTTAACACAGAAATATGAAGCTACACATGAATGATCGTCTAATTTTATCTCATTACCAGGCTTTAGTGTCATTTTTTAAAACACTGTGACTATAAAATTTGTATTACATTATGTTGAGATACATGTGTCAAGGTGTTAATTTGCTCAACTTGTATATTTAATTTTATCAAGATATGTACTTAAAAAGCACATACATTAACTTCTATCAAATTCTACTTATAATTGCCTGTCCCTTATGAAAACAATCACACTGTGAAAGCTCAATATTTTGTTATAAAATATTGTGTGTTTGTCCTTTATGTGTATTTGTTTCGCTTGGTTCTCCTTTAGTATTTATTAATATGCCAAATAACTAAATTGGCTCTTTACTATATTGCGCTACCTGGTATTAATGTCATGAATATAAACACTTTTTTTCAAAATGATTCCTTTGTTAAAATGCATGACTATTTTTATTCTTACATATATAAATTATCAAAAGTATTCTTTAGAGAACTTTGCAAATTCAAACTCCCATTTCAAGTAATTTCTTTCCTTTAATTTTTAAAATCTTAACATAATTTTTAATTTTTAAGAATTTAACAGGTAAAAAAGTATATCTCTTTATTTTTCAGGTACAGTGTCTTAACTTCTACAGAGGTTTAGTATTTTCTTTGACTGAATTGTAAACATTTCGTTAGTTGGGATATTATTAAAATCTGATTATATTAAAAACTGAAAGGGAGTGTATGATTGAAATCACAGTTTTTCTTCTAGTTAATAAAACAGTGAAAACAAAATTAGAAAAACTTAAGTTATGTTTTATTGTTACTATATTTGCCAGTGAACAAATCTTATTTCAAAAATAAGATTAAAATAGTACTTTCATTCTCTCTCTAGGAATATAAAATTTCCTTATTTCAGATTTTGTTGTAATTACTGAACTCTGATACTAGCTATACAAACAAGCATTTTATTTTTCCTTCTTTTATACTAGTAATCTAAAGAGAATTAGTAAGAAAGAATTAATATATGCATGACATTAAATATATTAACTAATTACTATATGAATTTCCTTTTCCGAGTACTGCCTTTTCGTGTTTTTTTTTTCAATTTTTTTCTTTTGTATTTAGGAAAATTATGCCCAACGAGAATATAATAATGTCTTAAACCTAAGCAGTAGCATAGTTTATTTACCATTGGTAACCTTTTTTTCACAGATATAATAATAATAAAGTTCAAATTTTTATCTGAGCAATTTCACATTTTCGTTACTTGCACTTGGGAATAACTTAAGATTTTCCCAAAAGTTTCTCATTTTTTCAGGTCAAAGCAGGGGCACATCTTAAAAATACTTGTGACTCAATAGAGTTTTACTGAGCCATAAAGAAGCATGAACTAATGGCGTTTGCTGGTAACTGGATAGAACGTGAGAACATCAAGTCATGTGAAATAAGTCAGACTCAGAAAATCACGGGCCAAAGGTTTTCTCTCATATGTGGAAGCCAGAGAGCAAACTGAGGGAAACATGGGGGGTGGTATCAGATATCATAAAGAGAGTAAAGATCTGTAGAGTAGGAGACTGAGAGGAAAGAGAAAGGGAAGGCAAAAGGGAAAAAATGTGGAATTAATTTAACAAAATCATGCTATGTGCATGTGAATTCAAATTTTATGTTTATCTATTAAATCATCAATCAGAAATAAATGAATAAATGAGTGAAAGACAGACCAGCAGAGTAAAGGAAAGGGAATAGGGAGAGGAACAATGGTAAGGAAATGGGGCAATGGGGATTAAAATTGAATAAATCAAATTCCATATGTGAATGATTTTCTCAGTATGACCCAACTTTTATACATAACTATAATGCACTAATGAATGGTAAAGAGATATAAAAATACTTGTGAGAATCATTAATGGAAAAGAGGTAGCAGGTGTTGGAGGTTATATTTTCTGGAAATTCTAATATTTTTAAAAATGTTTGAATTTTCAGAAACTTATTTCTCACACAGCTATTATCTTCATATGCATGCCAGTAGCAGTATTTATAAATTAATTATCACAATTTTTCAAGCAGTTTTGCTCCCTGGCTATTATGACAAATGAACAGTTTTCTGAGTGAAATGTTGAGAAAAGCATTTCTATCTGATAGTAGTACAAAGGAGGTAGTGTCCTTGAGCACTGAATTTGGCTTTGTTTCCCCTTTTTCCTGCCACGCAAGGCATTAGAACCCACAGTATAAGGGCACTTCAGTGCTGAGGATGATAATGTGATTATAGTGGTTGTTTTTTTTGTTTGTTTGTTTATTTGTTGTCTTTTAAGTACTAGAGATTGGACAAAGGGGTGTTCAACCACTGAGCCATATCCCCAGCTCTTTTTATATTTTATTTACAGATAGGGTCACACTAAGTTGCTTAGGACCTTCCTAAATTGCTGTGGCTGACTTTGAACATGCAATCCTCCTGCCTCAGCCTTCTGAGTTGGTGGGATTAGGGGCATGCTCCAAGGTGCCTGACAAAGTGGTTGGTTTTGATGCTCAGAGATCAGTATGGAATTCTCTGTGTACATAAAAGGGCAAGAAAGATTACTCCATACTGTGTGTAGGGGGGGAAAAGATTCATTGAGAGTTTCTGGGAAATCACTATGTCTTATATGTCTTAGAAAGGTGAAGTCATCAAGGTATCTGGGCATATCTCTCTGTTTTAACTGAATAGCATCTCTTAGCCATTCTAAGCCCTAGAGCAGTCAGCCCATCTGATCAACCAATCAGTGTATGGCTTAGATCTATGTGTGTATATGTATGTATGTATTATATTTATGTGTGTATATATGTCCACAAATGGAGGTGAATGAATATACAAAACAACATCAGTTTATACACATTGTTTTTGTTGTACCAATTGAAAAATAAACCCCAGCTCAGAACTCAGCCTCTCGTTTTAGAAATTCATGGCCTCAACTAAGCAAACACAGCAGAACTGAGAATATTGTGAAAATAAAACAACATATTCATATACTTAAATATGCTGCTACACTTTCTATGTTAGAAACACATGTAGGTATACATCCTTTGTTTATTTAAACCAAGCATTTTTGGAGAAAAATTAAAGAATAGATTTCCTAAAGAGCAGCATTCTGATAGTATTCCCTTGCATCCTCATCTTCTGCATAACCATTTATCCTGTGGTTAGGCATATGAATATCTACCTTTTATTATTAAATTAATTTAATTTGGGACCCCTGTATTGAATTTATTAAAATTAACATCTGTGGCCACGGAATCCTTAAATTTTCTTGTTCATTATCCTTATATCACTATTTACCTTTTGCAAAGTATTTGAATTCTAGAGAGAATCAAATGGAAGTTAATTATTATTTATTTGTTTTGATTTTACTTTATCAGTAACTATGAGATAAAGTTATTAAACACACAAGCATATACAGAAAGAGAAGAAAATCAGTTATTCACATAAACTGGATGTGGTCTAGAGGTTTCAGAGCAGGGCAGTGTTTTGGAGGGGTCTAGAATTTTTTCTCCTCCCATCTTAACCTAAATAATTATTCTGAATTGTGGATTAAGTGAAGATGGGGGAAAAAATGAGTCATCTTAAATTCTACATTCAGCTCCCCAACCATTTTTGAATATGATATTAAACTAGATCTTTGCCTATAGTTTTTCTTTCTCATACAATTAATCTTGTTACAGATTCTGCTTTTGAAGAATGTTCAATTTAAAATGCAATATTTGAATTAAGATTTGTGCTGGAAAATTAGAAAATTTTCAACAAAGAAAATTTGTTGAAAAATCGGCAAGATGATCATCAATGCCTAAAATAAATTTGGAGTAAACAAGTGAAAAGAAACATCATTCTAAAGTTAAAGGAAGTCAATCAGAAGGCACTAGGGAAAATTTTGGTTCTGATGATGTTTCAGCAAAAGAATATTAATAGGGTTTAAAACTTAAATGCACTCAGTAATCAGATATAAAATATAGTCTCTTAGGGAACTAAATTTGCATTATTTTGGTAAAATTGAATAGGAAATATCATTTGATAGTAAGTTCATATTTACAAAACAAAACAACTCAATTAATTCACTTGCAGAAAAAAATATTATTCATCCAAAAATGGCAATAAAGTTTTGCTGAATATGTACAAGTTACCATGTACGTATTCTTGCCCGATTGTGAATCTGATAGCTTTACCATGTGTGTGCTTCCACATGTATAGGTACTGTGGACAAAGGAACCAGGGTCAAGGTAGAACTGAAAGTCAGCACTGCAGAAAACTCATGAAATATATTTGGTTACCCAGGGAGAATTACTTGTTTCTCTCTATTTTTATGTACATAGCAATAATTAATTAAACAAATAATCTGAAGCTTGAGGAGAGAGTGAATTCTAAAAACATAATTATAATGCTTGAGTAAAAATAAAGTATTAGAATCAGGGATAATTAAAAAATAAGACAACCTTATGAAATTGAAAAAATCAAAACACATAAATGAGAGACACTTAAGAATTGTGGTATATACACTCAGAATATGGTTCTGAGTTTCTAAAAAGTCAGAATGAAGCAAGATTTACTACACCAGATTGGGATTATGATATAATGAAGGTGATTTCCTGAAGAATGAAAAACTGTCCTAAAGAAATACACATAAAATTTTATTGCTATACTCATCATCCTTGAAAATATCTATACTCCTTATGATAAAACAAGGTGGAAATTGAAGACGTATTATTACTGCAGTAGAACACAAAGTGGTCTGTATTGATATGGACACTTAAAAAAAGCAAAAACACACAAACAACAGCCAGTTAAGCTCAACTCAACCAAAGTGAGCAAACCCAGTGACTCCATTTAGAAAGGAATATAACTGTATCAGTGGGTGCTCATGTGCAGTACAGGGACTGTTTAGCCATGAGGATCTCACCTCCCGATATAGCACTGGCTGAGTTATGAGCTGAACATCAAAAAGTTGTGTGATGGAACTCAAGTCATGCTGTCTGAAATCAAAAGTAAATACAAAGCCATGCTTATTATTGCTGAACCACTCTGTTCATGCCTCTTGCTTTTTTCTTCCTGTCTATCCTGGATTTTGCTTTGTCAAGCAAAATAATGACTAAAGGTGTTTTGATATATCTTTATCTGCAAAGGAAATCCTAAAGCCCTTTTTATCTATCCAAGGAACTTTAAGAACTTTGGACTGGGGAGGAACACAAGTCGTCATGATTCTGTTAGATAAAGGCATTCAATTCCCCATTCTACTTGCTCTTTTTGTGCAGACAGAATTCAAATTTAACTGAAGGATTTGAAATAAGGCTTACAAGAGTGTATGGAAATAAAAGTTACCTTGTGTGATGCAATTTGGAATTATTAAACTCTTTTTGTGACTTCTGCATGTTAATTGTGACTGATGTTTTACATGTTTGCTTTTAATATGAGGATTCATTAACTTCTGAGGAGATCCTTCTCACTTGGAAGAGTTCCACATGGGGAAGTGCTAGAATGACATGTATATCACTCCCAAACCATCTCCCTGTCCCTCTCTGATGGTCTGACACATGCAATATAGAATCTCAGAGGATGGAAGTAGAAACAAGCTCTTGACATAAGGCAGCAGGATTAACAAGAAATAAAAATCTCTCAATACAGCAGCCATATATGTCAGGACAAAAGGATCACACAATCTGAAGACTCACGGTGGGCAGTTGCCAACAGTGCATAGGTGTTTCTGGAACCTTGATCTTTCCAGACATTGTGACTGAATCTCAATTCATCAACCATACTGATAACACTGGATATGTTGTTAAACATTACTATGATTTCTGGCACCTACGAATCTAAATTAATTCACATTCCTATAGCAAGTCCTTCAATATATGTTAGCAGGAGTTTTGAGGCATACATAAACTGCTTATGACCATCAGTGGTCAGATCAAGATTTAATGTGTGTACCTTTACTCTCTGAGGTACAAAGTTTTCATTGTATAGATGATGTCCTGCTGGCTGCAGGTCAGAAGTCTTAGATTCAATGGACCTGAGAGCAGTATTGCCATGTCTGTGACAATAGCTAAAATTTTATCCATGGGTTTGCTCACCAAAAAAATAAAATTAAATTAAAATAACAATAAAAATAATTATGTGGGGAAATTCATAGTGCTCAATTCCTTTAATTGTCAAAATGAAAACAATCTCTTTTTGACTCAATCAATTTTTTTTTGACTCAATCTCTTTTAACCTTAACTCATCAATTTTGTCTTTCAACTATTCAATCTTGTCTTTTATTTCTTATCTCTTTAAAGAGATCAAATGTGCCTCACTTGGTCATTGAAAATAATCTAACAAATCTTTGAGCAACACATATCTCTGACATGGTTTTGTTCATGAGAGCATCTTGCAAAAGGTAGGAAACCCTGATGTTTTAAATTTCTCATCTCCCTGGAATATAATGTATCCATTTTGAAAAACAGTTACTAGTTTGCCATTGGGCCCTTGTCAAAACCACAAATACATATCATGGAAACCTCTGACTTTCCAGTTAGTGTTTGCCATTGTGATGTGAGACAGTTTGGATAGAATGAACAATGAGATTGAAAAGCTCTAATGACCATTGCTTGTCGAATGTATATGGTACGTTCAAAAATCTTGGTTCTGGTGACATCTCAACTTTACCCAAAAGAGACTCAGATATTTCTTTGAGGGAATCCTCCCCATGTTTTGTCAACCAAATCAACTATTGTGCATCAAAGGGGACCATAATATATAAGTTTAAGAGAATTCCACAAGGAGTTCATGTATTCTCTGATCACTGGGAGATCCTACTTTTGGTTCCCTGGAGAAACTTCCTGTGAAGATAATTGACTCAGTGTTCATAAGTTACCAGTGGGCAGTTATTCCTATAATTAAAGTATTTCAATTTAAATTTTCTTCAGACTTCAGATAAAGTGATCAATGGTACCACTTTATCCCTGGAATGCATTTAGATGGGCTTGAACTCCTTAACTAGAGTGGTTATGAGTGATAGATCTGCCCTGCATTTCCTCTGTGCAAGCCAAGATACAATCTGAAAAATCACTAATGTATTCTTCCTTGCGTTTATTAAATCTTTATCCCAAGAAGAAATATCTTTACAGAAACTTAAGTACAAAGCCAACTGGCTTTTTAAAATAAACCCTGAAATTTTGTGGAATTGTTCACCTAGTTGTATCTAGATCTCTGGTGGGAATGATTAAGTCCAATACTTAAGATTAGACTCAAATGCTACTTGGAGTCTCATATGTAACAGTCTTAATTAAATGCTGAATGACCAAATTTAATGAATTTGGTTCTTGCCTTTGTCAGTCAGATTAATCAAACTTAATGATATATTCATGTGAGAGTTTTCCAGAAAGCAAATCAGTGTATAAAAAAGTGGTGGACACTGTTGGGAGATAAGTCTCAATAGTAATTCTCTGACTATAGCTATTACTGTATTAAATCCTTTATCTTTGACCGGGAGTGCCAGTTCTTCTGTTAGTATCTATAAGACTTGTTGGCTCACAGGCATGCTAAAATCACAGATTGGTCACAACTCTCTGTCTCTCTCTCTCTCTCTCTCTCTCTCTATATATATATATATATATATGTGTGTGTGTGTGTGTGTGTGTGTGTGTGTATAATTGTATGTATAAATTTTATTTTATCAATTTAAGTTCAATTTTAATTGTCAAAATTTGAGTTTTTCCAAAGAAATAAGGTTTAATATACATTATAAATTCTGTCAACATATCACACACTAATAGATTAAAATTGAAGAGTCTTGATTATATCAACAATCCTGTGACTACATTCATTATTTATAATTTAAAATAAATATAAAGCCAAGACTCTAAAAGTAAAAGAGATCTTTTTCTTGATAATGGTATTTACCTGAAATAACAGCAAATTGTGCTTCATTTGAGTAATTAGTAAAACTTTGAAATCAAAGTTGTAATGCTAAATATGGAGTGTCCAGTAAGGAAAGTGAAGAATAAATTAATAAATGATTTAAGGGGTGAATAAAGACATACATGAATTGTTTTTGAATAAAATTGATCATAGTTTTTAAATATGGTTATCTGTATAACTCCATATGTGTAATGGGTCAATTTTAGAATAAAATTCAATAGAATATATTTTAGTTCATTGAAGGGGAAGGATTACTTAACAAAGATATAAAACCTTTAAATTTTCTAAAAATATGTACTCTAGGTTACACTAAAATGAATAGTTTTTTCTATCTAAAACACTATAATTCAGGAAAACTATACTAGGAGAATATAACTAAAATCTTAAAACCAACAAAAATCATCACCTAGAATATAAAAATATTAAAAAGTTAGAAAAACATAAATACATATTGTAAAAAGTGATGAAATGCAGGCAAACATGAATATGCAATTAACCAAGAAAAAATACAAATAGACAATAAACTCACTAACAATACTTAAATTCACAAATATTTAGGAAAATTCAGATTAAAAACACAATTACTACTTCTGACTTGAAAACTTTTAAAGTATGATCATATCAAGATTAGCAATACTCATCTGTTGTTGTTGAAGTATGAAACTGGAACTGTCACTTTGGAGAAAAACAAATAGCACAATCTATTAAATATAGAAATGAGACTTTCTTAGTAACACTTTTATATTTTCACAACCATCACTTGAGTGCCTATAAAGGATCCAACATCAAAATGCATATAAAAAGAAGCTATGAAAAATTATGTGGGAGACAATGAAATTCATATCAACAACAGAAAATGGACA
>JAJEJO010001859.1:403868-449858 GCA_020662805.1 Glaucomys volans
TTTTTTTTTTGAACCAGGATTGAACTCAGGGACACTCAGCCACTGAACCACATCCCCAGCCCTATTTTGTATTTTATTTAGAGACAGGGTCTCACTGAGTTGCTTAAGGCCTTGCTAAGTTGCTGAGGCTGGCTTTGAACTCGTGATCCTCCTGACTCAGCCTCCCAAGTCGCTTGGATTACAGGTGTGTGCTACCACGCCCAGCTCCTCCTAAATTTTAATAAATATGAATCAATGGTCTCCATTGGCACCAATGTGGATGACTATCAAAAACCTAAAACTTTATCTAAAAATCAGGTTTTATTGAACTATACAAAGTGTGGCATCATTTAAATATATTCTAAATGTCTTGTAGCTTATTTAACAATAGATCTATTCATGGTAAGAATAGCTATCCATCTATGGTTACATTTCCTCAGTTTTAAAGATATTATCTTCACAGTAGTCTTATGTAACATCAATTAGAATTCCAATTGATGGAACAAGAAAATGAGCACTTTGAGGATGAGCACTTTAAAGATATTATCTTTAAAGATATTACCTTTATCTAAATTAAGTATTAAATATAGTAAAGATATTTGTGTATGTGTGTGTTTGTATTTTTAAAACTGAAGAAATGCATTTCAATAGGAATTTTAAAATTATATTTGGTAAGTGTCAATAGAAATGGGAGGATAAAATCAAAAAACGGGTCTTACATTCTTCAACTCTAGTAATATTTTGCTTCACACAGATGGTAGAAAGATGCAGGTGACGTGTCATTCAGTATTTTTTTCAACACCAAAATGCAAGGATAGAAGTAATCTTCAAGATGGTTAAAAGATTTACTAGCATTAAACTGAGTTTCTCAATGAAGGCTTTTAAGAAATTGAAATGGAAATAACTTTTGCAAAATGTGATTTATTGCTATCTAATATGGTTTCCATGTGATAGATAAAATCATCCTGAGAATTGTAACCCATGCAACAGTCCATATTTTTGGAAGCAGAACTGTGGATACCTGGGTCCCCTACTCAATTCTGCCATTTACTACATGTGTAATTTTGAGAAAAATCCCTTCCTTGCTGTATGTCATGTTATTCTCATATAGAAAATGAACATTGAAAGGTACTCAGGCCTCCGCAATCACAGAAATTACTAAAGTTAAATTTAAGTCATGTATATCCTTTAGAAGTTATCCATTCAAAAAAGTCCCTTGGGAAGACATGTACAGACATTTGGGAAAAAGAAGCAAGGGTATGGGGCTTAGGGTCACAACTATCAATTCCCTCTAGTGGACTTATTCTGTTCCATTTGTCTAGAATCTGAGAGGAAAAAAAATAGAAAAAGAAAGTGAGGTCTTGAGGAAGAAAGGCAGAGGGAAAGGGAAAGTCAGCACAGCAGATGAGGCAGCATGATGTCTGTGAAGTAGAGTCCTAGAATCATCAAAGCTGAGTTTGAATCTTGAATCTCTGGTAATTGCAGTCTTATGCAAATACTTCATCCTCAAAGTGCTCATTTTCTTGTTCCATCAGTTGGGATTCTAATTGATGTTACATAAGACTACTGTGAAGATTAAGTGAAATCTAAAATGAACAGTTGAAGAAAGCAGGCTTGGTCCCTATGGAAGCAAAAATTATGGATTTTGACTTGTTTTGTACTGTCAGCTCCAATAATTTGACTCCCTCACCTCATCTCTTATCAGCAACAGATTTAGAGTGAGTATTGAAAGAAATATTGCTTTTATTAATGTCACTCAGTAAGAGAAGTGTAAGAATTATATACATTAATAAATCTGACCATAAAAATAAAGCCTTGAGTACAATTAGTTGTGTGGGATAATTGAAAGTTAAAAGGAAAATAAATAAGGGGTTATTAAATTTGTTCCACAAGTAAATACAAATCAAAAAAGGAGAATGGGTATATTGACCTTGTGCTTAATACTGTTATAAAATATTAAATTATATAATTTAGAATGAGGCAATTCAACTTATATCATGTGTTGGATATGTTTTCAGAATGTTAATAACCATCAGGAGCCTGAGGCAGGAGGATCTCAAGTTCATGGGCAGCCTGGGCAACTTGTGAGACCCTGCCTCAAAATAAAACAAACAAAGGTAGAGATATAACCCAAGAGTAAAATGCACCTGGTTTAAATTTCTACTATGACAAAAAAAGATGGAATAATGATAATTACATTTTAATTATAGAAAGCAATCTTAAAAGAGAACGGACATTCAAGATAGTTGATAGTTTGAGATGTGCTTCTTTATGATAATATTTGATATATGATTCATTGCTTTAAGAAATTACAAATAATCAGATGTAAAACAACATAACAATATTGCCCAATTCATATTTTTTCTGATATTCAAATTAATTAATAAAAAGTTTTAAGTTTGATATTCAAATGAATTAATAAAAAGTTTTAAATTCATGTGAATTTCAATAAAAGTCTAGAAATTCTCCATGATTCACAGAAATCACAAGTGATATATCTTCAGAGATTATAACACTGATACTCTTTATGAAATTTTAGTGAAAATGAATGATAGAATATGTGCCAAGTGTTTAAAATTCAATAAACTAGGAAGAATTCAATCAGTGTTACTTATTGATATTCATTAACATACTTTATGAATTGTTATCTATGATTTCTGAGAAATCATAATAACCAGGTGAGATATTTTGGGCTGGGGTTGTGGTTCAGTGGTAGAGCACTTGCCTAGCAATATGCAGCACCACATGAAAATCAATCAATCAATTAATCAATAATAAAAGTTTAAATTCTTAAAAAAAGATGAGCTATTTTATTTCAGAATGTTGGCTAACTTTGTTTTTAAATAAAAGAGGTAAAATTGTAAATACATGCCAACATCTCATGCTGATATATAGCAAGTCCCATTATGGAATGTTTAGATAAATAATGGTTTATGAACATTATGTAACTGATATTTTTGAAAATGTATAATTTTTAATTTTCAAGTATGTAGTTATTCAGTAGTCTGTAGAAGTTACCACCAAGTTTTTCTTTTGAATACAGAATAATGATCTATGTGTAGCTTTGGAAATCAGACTCAATTCCAGTCCTTGCTCCACTGCTTTCTAAAAATATCATCTCTGGTAACCAATAAAACTTTTAGTACCTAAAATTCATCATTTACAAAGTGAAAATAAATTTACCTACTATATTTTAGGGTGAGATTGAGAATAGTGCCTGATATATGAGTACTCAAGAAATACTGTCTTCTATTATTATGTTCAGGATAATTATAAAATAGTTTGATAAAGTTCCTTTAGTTTGCCAGTTAATTGAGCTGTGCTACTATTTTATGGGCACTGAGGGTTGAACACAAGGCCTTGCACATGCTATATTGTACTATTTTAAATTCTAATATTTTCCTGCTAATTAATAGTACAATACTCCGAGGTAGACCTCTTGTTTTCCTTTTCATCTTTTTATATTTTATTTCTAGTAGACAGATGTTCCAAAATCTAATTTTAAAGACCAATGGGAAGGAGGTGTGTCTGGATGACTTCATTGTAAAACACAAATTTCATTTCTTTTATTTCAATTTCCACTTAAATTTAAGATTGAACCAATAATTTATTATATGAAAATCAAAGAACTTCAGTATCCTAAGTAATCAATAAACCACATTTATAAAATCCAAATTCTGTTTTATACAACTTAAATCTGATGCCGTTTCACCTTTGTATACTGCTACGAAAACCTTCGAATAAAGAGCAACAGCCCAGCCTCAAGTTAGAATGTTAGTGGGCAGCTGCTAAGAAGAGTCTCAAATGTGAAAGATGACAATATGAGTTATTATCCAACCTGGGTGATTGGGAGACTGAGAAAAATGCACTAGACAGCAGATTGTAATCTGGGACCACAAAAGCAAAACTAGGAAATGTGTTAATCCTACTACTGTATATTAAACACTAACAACAACTAGTGGTTTAAAACATGAAAGTTTAATAAGCCTAGAGGTTAATTCTGTTTTCAGTTTTATCCAGACTGTTATGATAAACTGCCAAAGAGAGTACATTTATATTTTCCCACTATTATATTTACCTGTTGGTGGCCTGCTGGGTATCTAAATCAAGAACCTTCTCTCTGAAGCAAATCAGAATTGCTACATGTGAATTTTTAATTTTCCAGTTCCAAAGCTTAGAAGAACCAATAAGCATGCAATCAATTTTAATTTAAATTGAAATCCACAGCTGTATTTACTGTAGATGGTCTTTCAGGGAACTGAATCTAATATAATTTCTTCACTTATCTAATCATATTGAAGGGATGTTTTGGCCAACCTGTTAAAGGAGAATAAGTAATGAAATAGGAAGAGATGATGTTATATTTTATGAGGTTTCATATTGTTCTGTTATTCTTTGGTTTTGAGAAATAGTGAGTTTTAGATTAAACATGTCATCATATGCTATGACTGCTGATAAAAGGACAGAAGGAAAACTGAAATTGTGGTACGAATGGAGACACAGAATTCAGGACCAAACTATTACATAGACCTACATACTGCATTGCTCAATTCTTGGGGCCATTATCATATACTATAGTGTGAAGGTACCTTCAGAATTGCATAATTCTGTGACCTTGTATCTAGGGTTTACTAAAGTGTTTTAATGAGAAACCAGAAAAAAGTGTTCTTTTATACTGTTTGATTTAATATTATTCTACAGCCTTTTAGAAATAAAGTCCTATGACAGGAAACAAAACAGTGATTGATACCAAAACATTAAAAACTACTAAAACACAAACAGAATGAATAGGCAACCTAACATTTTTTAAAATGATAGAGGTGATAGATAGGTATATAGTTAGATACTAGCTAGATAGGTGTTCATAGAATAAAGGATGGTCGTTCTCAGTGCCTACCATCAATGCTCACTAGAAGTGGAATAGGATTGAAAGTATATGTATCTCAATGAGCTAAACATAAAATACCACAGTCATAATGCTTTATCCTTTCTTGATTTGCTTTGTGATTGACCACCAGTCATTTCACCAGTGAATATGGTCTTTTTATCATTAGAATACATATGAAATATTTTTACAAAACTAGTCATATCCATAAAATATTTTAAGTATTTGAGCATATATGCTATTTGTACATGTTTGCAACTTTATATGATAAAAATCTATGTAATTTAAAAAAATTATTAGTTCCTTTTACTTGTGCATGACAATTGAATCCATTTTGGTATAATGATGCAAGTATGGAATATATCTTATTCTAATTAGGAATCCAGTACCTCTCCTTCCTCTTAACTTTCCCCTCCCTTTGTTCCCTGCTCTCTATTGATATTTCTTCCATTTATCCATAGTTATTTTTATTTATTTATTTTAAATTAATTTCTTTTCTACATATATTTTAATCTAATTGAAAAATAAATCTTTCTTTAATTTAAAAATAGGAATATTGGGTTTTCACTTCAACATAACTCTTTAGCTACATATTGATCTGAATATTAAACCAAATTATTTTAATCTACTTAAAATAATTTGGATCACTAAACAAAGTCTTGATTTTGTAATGTGTTGAGTCATCTCATAGGTTTACACTCCAACTATGAAACACATCCAGATATCTTCTGGTGTTCTCATTTTAACACTGGTACATTTTTTATATTTCTTATCCAAGTTTCCATTAGTAAAGATCTAAGGAAATCCAGGGGAGTTAAGTTCTCTGAAGTCCAGAGGGAAATATCTAGACAGAGTACAAAAGGACAAGAATGGGAAAGAAATGGTAACAGGGAAGGCTTAGGTGAACAAGAGATCTATGTGTTTTGAATAGTTTTTACAGAGTTGTATATTGAACATTTTATCTTGTTTATTGAAAGATTCCTCAGAATGCTTTGCTCTCATGCAGAGCTGGTTTTAAGAAAAATATTTTGTTGTGTAATTTCTTGTCTGAGTCCCATTAGGGAATGGAGAAGTGGAAACAGATTTTTTATCTTTTACCAGAAAGGGTGTAAAGTCATAAAAAAATTAGATCTTGTTATTCATGTTTTAGTCAATGTCTTCACCACTGTGATCAAAAGACCTGACAAGAGCAATGTAGAGGAGGAAAAGTTTATTTGGGGCTCATAGTCTCAAAGATCTCAGTTCATAGATGACTAATTCCATTGCTCTGGGCCCAAGGTGAGGCAGCACATCATGGTAGAAGGCTAGGGTGGAGGAAAATAGATCAGGGCATGGCAATCAGGGAGCAGAGAGAACTCTGGTCACCCAGGACAAAGCATATACCACAAATGCATGCCCCGGGTGACCTACTTCCTAAATTCATACCCCACCTGACTATGATTGCCCCTGTGAATTGATTCAAGTTAATTAATTCACTGATTAGGTTAAGACATTCGTAACCTCATTTCACTTCTAAAATTTCTTGCATTGTCTAACACATGAGCTTTTGGGAGATACCTCATATCTAAACCATAATAATTCCATTCCTGTTACATAATGTTTGAAGATACTCCTTGCTAAGTTTTGGATGTAGTCTGTCCCCCAGTTGTTCCTGTGCTCGAAGTTTGGTTCCTAGTGTGTTGATGTTGAACAGTGGCAGAACCTTTAATTATTTGGCCCTACTGATAAGCAATAAGGCCACTAGGGATAACAGCCTTGGAAGGATTAAAGTCATTCTCACAGAATCCTGATTACTTCCCACAAAACCAGGTTGTTATAAAAATAATAAACTGAGACCCCAAATCTCTGTTTTTTCCTTTCTCATCATGTGATTTCTTACTCTTGCATGCACTCTGATTTTAATGTTATGAAAGGTAGAAGCAATATTTTCTTTGTTACACTGTGCTCTTTTGTAAAGGGGAGGATGTAAAAATAGGAAGGAACATTAACAAAGCTTCTGAATAAATCTATTACATGGATGAAGTTGCAAATATTTGGTAAAAACAAGTCAGATTAAAAAGTGCACATACTATATTATTCCACTTATATAACATTCAAGAAAATACATTTAATGTATAATGTAAGAACACAATCTGCGGTTTTCTGGAGACAGTGACGAATATTAGGGAAGATAAATTGTGAATGGTTTCAATGAGGCAGGATAAAATTTGGAAAAAATAGTGTATTCATTTTATTGATTGTTTTGCCAATTTAACAGGTATATACATATATGCACACGTTATCAAATTACACAATTTAAATATTTACATGAATAGTTCTTTAATTTGTTAAGTTATTGAAAATAATTGTGGTTAGATAATCAAAGGCTGAAAGCAACTAAGATGGCAACTAATAAATGTGTTCCTGATTTTTCATATGTATAAAACAACCTAAACAACAAAAAGAAAAGATACACTTTCCTGTTATTCAGACATTTTTTTCCAAATCTTTTAGGCCATTCTCTCAGTACCTCCAAGATTTTGCTTCTCATATGTCATCAAAATCAGGTTATTTAAGACCAAAATAATATTTAAAATAGCATTATGAATATAGTGGTTATAATCATGTTTTTAAATAAAGGTTTTGTATTTCATCTGAACATTTTAATGACTACTTTTAACCAGCTTGAATTTCTTAGATATAATGAATAGTTGTGGATTTCTTATTATTCTAAGAACTTGTCTTTACTTCTCAAAATTCATACTCATAAAGTTATTTTTTACCCTTTTAACTCAAAGATTGTTTTGTCTGATTTTAACTAATTAAATCTGAAAACTACTTTAATGGATAACGGAATTATCAGTCAATTTTTGGTAACCTGAAAAATAAAATGACTGAGTAGAAAATCAAACTTGCCTTAGGACATTTCAAATTAGGTTATTGGTTTCAAGTTGCCTTCTATAGATTTTCATTTGCTCTCTTAAGTGCTTTTTGAAAAGTTGTTTTAGAATGTCAAAGGTAAATCTTTCATCTCAGTGTATGAAAATTAGAATTTTTAAATCAAATCAACTCATCAAAATATACAAATTTTCACAGAAAAAGTGTATGTGATTTAAAATTTTCGATGCTTGAATTTTGTACTTTTGGATAATGATGGCTGATATTGTCCTTTCATTTTTGCCATCATGCCTAAAAGAACAGTCAAAAAATATCTTATGAAAACTGTGAGACGGATTGATTTAGAAACTTAGGTCGCATTAATTTAAAATGCCTCACTGCTCAGAGAAGTAAGGTCCCCTAGCCAGCAACTTCACCATTCCAGGAAAACATAAAAATTGCAATTTCTCAGGCATCACCCCAGAAAAAATTGCTGTGTTTTAACCATCCACCTGAGTGATTCTGCTTTATAAAGTTTGAAAATCACTGAACACCTTTGCCGACAACAGAATACTTTTGAAAAAACATAAGAAAATCATGCCACTTTGTGTCAATAAAGACTTTGGTTCTGGTGGGGAATATAGACCATATGCATATGTTCACACAACCCAGAGATCTTCACAAATACTAAGTGGAAAGTAAGGATCTTTTTGATGTTAGTTGCCATAGACAGGGCCAATTAGTTCCTCATACTGGAGTGACACTTAATAGTTTTTGCTCTTGACATTTTTATAGATTAAATTTGAATCAGAATCCCTAGGCAGCAATTCCAAGGGCATAGCCTTAAAGTAGCCTCAGTTTAACTAGAATGAAGTCTGAAAAATATAAAGTTTGTCCAAGGTGGAATTCACAAGAAAGAAATTTCTACCTCTCAAATTTCAACAGTTGTTTTTCAACAAAGCATGGTAAAAATGCAGAACACGGAGTTGAAACAATTGGAACTCATATCAGAATAGATCAGTGTGTTGCAGAGACTGAGAAAATGCTACAAGCTCCCAGCTGGGAAAACTTGTAATTGCAACCAGCCAGAACATTGATATAGAGATAGCAAAATTACTAACAAGGGAAAAAGAAAATTTAGGAGACAAATAGAGGAAGCGTTTTCCTATGTATGACAAGAACCCTAGTAAATATGACAAAGTGCTCGTCAAGAGCAGAATGTTGAACTGGCGTGAAGAAAATATAAAATTGATTACAAAAATGACAAGCCACATAAAATGCCATAATAACAGCACAGGAACTCATTTCAAATAAAAGTGAAATAAAAACACTCTTTCAAATTAAGAGGAAAAATGTGAACAAAACTTAACTCCTTGCTTTGGGCAATTCTGTAACCAGAAACTATAGTCAAAAGCAATCAAAACTAATGGTAACATTATCATAACAGAAGAATACATATGGCTCTAGGGATTTCTTCAATATATACATCTATAGCCTCAGCTCCTGCAACATCAGGAAAGCAGCAATCTAGGAGCTAATACTCCATTACTGTAGAATTCAAACAAAGCTATGCCATAATTTCATTTCTAAGCCACAAAGTATCTCTTCCTTGATTCAGGCATCCCAAAATGCAGGAAGGCAGAATGAACTTCAGTTATGTATTCAGAATAGCAACTCTATACATATTGATGTCAACTCAAAAATTTATCATTACAGCTGGTTACTATTAATGAAGTCTTGTTCTAAAGTCAGAGAATTAAAGGGATCAGGAAGACTCCAGATTTCATTTGTAATAGTTATCCCTAGAAAGTTGTTCAGCTGCAACTGAATGGCAAGCACTATGTAAGTGATTGCTAAAAAAATAGTCCAGTAAGTACAAAGATTCATGTTGTCCTGTGCACTGCATACTCTAACCAGTCAAATTCTGTTGCACAAGCTTTCCCATAAAAAAATGCAGTCATGGTACAAATTAATAGCAATGGTTACACAAAGTCCTGCTGAAGTTGCTAACAAGATACATAGAATAATACTCACCTGAAAGGAAAGTGTCCTGCTGATGTAGGTGCTTCTGGACTTCAAAGTTCCCTGTTATCTGAAATCAACAAAATTGGACAGTGGCCAGGAAATTAATAACCGAAACTATGTGGGAATTGCTAGCTCAGTGGAGAAAGGCTTTTATGACTCTCTATTCTCTTTTCAACTGTTACACATCCTAACATTCTCCCATGCCTCTCTCTGACATTTAGTGCTTGTTTTGTTTTGTTTTGTTGGCCATTTTGCCCACCTCCCTCAGCATAAGAAAAATTATTTGTTATAATGGCAAGAGTAGTTTGTGGATACTTAAAGACAAAATTCTAAATGCAAACGTATCTACAACTGGTTGTTTGCTGTGGGTATATAACAAAGTATCCTATTATTGTTCACTATATGTCACTCCGTATGCTTTATTTTATCATGCCCTTGTGCTCACTATTAAAATAGTTTTAAGCTAATATTTGAGAATTCAGAATTTCTTCTGAACACCATGAGTCCATATAATATAAAACTCCTTGTGGTAGAGAAACTCAGTTGTCTTTTTTTTTTAAGCAATAACAGGAGAATACCACAAGCAAATATAAAGTTAAATTCCTTATCAAAATATGTCATTAGAATAAAACATATTTATAATTAATTTGAATAATTTTATGCATTTTTGTTATTTCCTCCGAATTATCTCTAATGTCCATTTGTAGCTGTAATGTGAACATATTTAGGTATTAATAGTTGACAATATGGATAACACTGACTTTTTCTCAATAATCAATGCCCTTATTATGATTATGATTATGAGTATTTTGGATTTTTACAAACTGTTTTTTTTTTAATTTGTCACTGTTTTCCTAAACAGAGAAATAGACAAGAAGAACATGAAAAGCCAGGCTATTTCCTGTCTTCCCTTTCTTAAAAATCTGTTCATTCCCAAGAGCTCATTTTATTTCCTTTTGACACATATGTGAATGTAGTGCCAGTGTTTTGCACTGAGCTGCTCCTCTTTTTCTTGGAGTCAGCCAGGATTTTTACCCCCAATTATGTCAAACATGAGCAGTGATAATTTTAGAAAGTTTAAAACTACATGACTCTCAGTTACCATCAATAGCCTAGAGTTAATAAAATAATTTTTGAAAATTAGATACGGCCTTGTCCATGCAGAGAAAAGAGAAAAATGTATTATTTTAAAATGCATGTAGAATATACAACAATTGAGTGTGGATTAAGTTCAATGATACTTCAATATACTAAAAGGAATACCATGCATAGACATTATTGGAATAACATGAAATGAGGTGAGATATTAATATATGTTATTGATTGTATATGGTTTGCTCCTCAGGGATTCACCATTGATCCCAGTATGGTGATGTTAAGAGATGGCACATACTGGGAGGTTTTTACATCATTGTGGGGGTGTGACTTCAGAAGAGATTAAGGTACTTCTTGTGGGACCTTGAGTTTGTTGCCAAGAGAGGATTTATTATGTAAGGAACAAATCTGTCCCCTCACCTGGCTCTGGTGATGTGATTGCTCCATTTACATACACTACCACCATTTTGATGTTATCTGCCATGAAATTCTCTCCAGAGCCAAGCTAATGTCAATACCATCCTCTGGGGCCTCCAGAACTCGATAAGTCTCTTTTTTTATAAAGCATCTAGACTCAGACATTTTGTTATGGTGAAAAATGGATTCATACACAAACCAAGGGAAATCTGAAAATATTTCATTTAATTGTCTGAGTTAAGAGATAAATCAAACGTTAATGTAAAATCATTTACAAAATGTTGAAAATAAGAATATTAAATAAAAAATAAAATGGGAGAAATTTACAAATGTGTTACAGGTAATTTGGAAATGTGAGCAAGCCAAGTCAAAAAGATAATGTAATCCATTAGACAAAAAGCTAGAAAAGAATTAAAATACATTAAAAATTTAGAAAATAACTGGATAGATTTGATAATTTCTACAGCAGAAAATAATGAGATAGAGGATTTACAAATGATGATAGTCAATGAATTTATAGAATAATTCAACAAATACTTAATGCACACACCCAAAGGGTACAGCCTTAAATACTAGCTCCTCAGATACAGCATCCTCTTTTAAGGTCTCACCTTAAAAACAAGTTGGAGAAATCCTGAACTTAGCATAGTGTGGAAATGTGGGCAAGGACAACTTGAGATAAGTATACTTTATCAACTGCAGAGTAGACATCACAAAATAAGACTTTAAGGAATGGCTCATTCATGAGTGAATGCTGTTCTGATCATCAGCTTCATATTCTTGGGTTAAGCAGCCTGATCCAAGAACATTCCTGAGGTCACCTCTGTGAAAGCAGAACAATAATTACTTCTGACATATCACCATGAGAATGACAGCAAGCCCTACCAGTGAACTATAGTTTATCCCACAAAATTCATAGCTTATGCATTGAAAAATGTATTTTGAATTTTGTGGCATACTCAAGTAAGAAAAAAAAGGAGATACAAATCCACAAGAGTAGGAAATTAGAAAAAAATAACTCCAAAAACACTGAGAAATGTTTTTTGTTCAAATTGTGTTTTAAAAAAATTGTGGAAGGTATATTTTATTGAAATCATGACTTCAAATAAGACAAAGATATATAGAAGAAAAACCAAAGCATACATGCCCCTTCACTCATCCCTATCCATATGCCTATTCCAAATTTATTCCAATAAAATAATTGTAATAATATCAAACAAGTCAGTCAAAAAGCCATACTGTCACATATAATAATAGGAAGATGCATATATGCGTGTTGCATACAAATAATGACAAAGCATGATTCTCCATAGTATTGTCTTATATGGAGGGAAAAAACTCTTCTTGTTCTTCAAGTTGCCACAAAGATATCCTATTGCAACTGACACCTTCTTTCAGATTTTCAAGAAACACAGAATGAGGTATGGTGAGGAGTGGTTTCAAATTCATCAAGTATTCTGGAGTCACTTGATAAGTCTCCCACATTCATTGCCTCAAGTTTTGGTAAAGAAGTCAACATGTTTTTGAATGCTCAGGGAGTGGAAAGTGAAAGTCTGCCTTTCAGAGTAACTTTCCCTGGTGTTCTAGCCCTTAAGAATCCTAGCATTTGTGTCAACCCAAAGTACATTCATGAACATTCTAAAAGTCTAGGTCTAGAGATTTATAATAAATTATGAAGAATTCATACAATGAAATACTTTTTAGGTTTAAGTTTTATATTGAGTATTCTACAAAGCAAGCAAGTTACCAAGAAATGTAATTGCAGTTATAACAATTTTTTGGAAATTAAAGGGCAACACGTCACCTCTTCTAAGTTTAAAGCAGCAGCCTCTCAGCTCTGATGTTAACCACCTTGCGAAGAGTGACACTCAGTTACATAGAGAATTTATTGAATCCCAGATTTTGTTATCTAGTCATATTTTTGCATTTGTGGTTATTTTTAACCATATCATGTTGCTTTTGTTTTATTCCAGAATGCATGATGAAGAATAAATATTAACCTCTGTGATTCAATTTACACAAATATATTTTCTTGTGTCAATGAAGAAGGAATTTTCACTATTTGATATTTCATGCTTCATAAGTACATACTTTTATGTATTTTATGTATTTTTTATTCTGACAACCAGAGAGTTTTGAGGAAACAGTTTTGCAATCTTAATCAGATTTTACATTTCCTTTAATCACAAGTGAATACTTTCTTAAATTTTGTTTAAGGTTTTTGAATAAAAAATTTAAATATATAAAGTACATGAGTATACTTTTATATGGTTTTCAATACATTATTAACCTAGTTAATTAATGCAGAATTGCTTAACTACCTACTAATTTTATTTTTTAAACATTTTTAGTTGTAATTGGACACAATACCTTTATTTTATTTATTTGTTTTTATGTAGTGCTGAGGATGGAACCCAGTGCTTTACACATGCTAGGGAAGCACTATACCACTGAGTCACAATCCTAGCCTCTAAGTCCCTACTAATTTTAAAATACTTGCTTCATACAATGAACAAAATAGGGTAATTTTTATCCTCAGAGAGTTTACAGCCTAGCAGAATTGAGAAGAGGTACAACCATATTAAGCAGACTGTGCTAAGTATCTTGAGATTTTGCAAATTGCTATTAAAGTATACCCGTGCCCCTTGCCGATAAATTCTAGTAGAGAGGATTAGGGAATACTTTAAGGAAAAAGGAGTATTGAAATATAAAAGCTTAGCATGCTTTGATCAAGTGAAAATACGTGGAAGTTAATTTATTCGTGGGCAACTGAAAGCAACCAAGTCAAGAAAGTTGAAAGCATGACTCAGGAGCTGAAATTATGTGATGAAAGACTAGGGGTAGAAAGATTTTTGTCAAGGTTGAAAATAAAAGAGATAGGATGAAAGGCAGTTCTTGCATTTACTCTCATATTTTTTTTTTCCAGAAAACACTTGGTATCCCATTCTTTTTAAATCACTTATAGTAGGCAGCATTTTGGAGAAATTTTCAGGAATAAGTTTCAGGAATAAGTTTGACATCTTTAGGGTTTCATTGTCTTAATTATCTATTAAGTTATACATCCAAAACAAAGAATGTTAAAACATAAATCTCATCTACACACTGATGATCTCTGGTTAGATTAGCAAGCCCTGGCACTGCAGATGTTACTATTTGCCCTCTTTCCTCACACTAACCTCAATAAAAATTTTCTTTGCATGCATTTCAGAACTTGACATACCCACTATTTTACTTACAAATTCCTTTCTGAAAACAGACTTTCAAACAGAATACCAATGCAGGATTTCTTTTCTTAAAGGTGTTTCACAGGGGTAATATGGCAGAACACAAAGTCACTTCTAGGCTTTCATAGTCACAGAGAGCAAAGCTTGCACTTCTGTAACTCTTGTGATTCTTCTAGTCCAACTGAATTTTATTCTATTTTTCCTTAAAAGTATTGGATATGCTTCAGGTCTCATTATCTCATCAGCCATCCTCCTAACCTCATAAAATAATGAAAAGCAAAACAGCTTTTCATAGGCCTTCACTGTAATTGATTCTCCAGAGTATCTTTGCACTGCCCATTAAAGTGGTGTTGTTGTTATGATGATATTTCTCAGCAGGAGTGTTCTACATAACTGATTAATATGCAAAGCAGTAAAAATGTAACTTTTGCTGCTAAATTGGCCAATGCCTACCATCAGGCTGCTGAAAACAAAACAAAACAAAAAAACGTTCAAATATTTCTTTCTGACAAAAGTATTCCAAGTGCTAACACATTCATAATATTGTATGGTAAAATTTACGAATATATTTATCAACTTTAAAGCCTCATGCCACTAGCGTGTATGTGAATATGTGTGACTGCGCTTGTGTATGTATGTGGCACAATAATCTGCTTTAGAATTTTGAGGCAAACACTTGAATGGTTTGTTACTTCTTTTAAGTGAGGATTAACGCATTTCTATAATAATCTTATTTTATCTAAATGTTTTATTTATAGAATTTTTTTTATCTTGCTAGGCATTTTATGAAGTAACTACAGTCTGTTTTTAAATTTCCTCTTAAGGTCCTGTTTACACTTAAGTAAAATAATAGGAAAATAGAAGCCAGATGGTTTTGTTAGTGTCCTGCTCTGCAAAACATAATCAAACAAAACTATAGAGACAAACAGAATTAAAGAAAAAAGTACAAAATATCAGTCTTTCAACTCATGTACTTCATGTACACTAGTTTTGCCAGAGATTTGAAATAATAGCAGAGCCTGAGAAAATGCTTTCAGGAGGGAAGCCAACAAGATTTCCCCCACTGACTGTGGCCCATGCACACAAGCCCTTTCGTGTGTTCTTCACATATGCTTTCTGGTCTGCTCAGTGAACAAGCACCAAGTCACTAGGGATTTATGCCCACTGACTTCTCACCAGGCAAATTCCAATTTGGCAATGATTCTAGGGTCTTCCTGGTGAGAACACTCCTTCTGGCAGGAACTTCCTCACTGATGGAGGGAGGTGCTTCCGCCCATGGCTCTGTTCTCTTTTAAAACAGGCCTGAGATCACATCTGTTCCTGGGGCTTCAAGGCTGAGGGCTGTCTTCAGCAAAGAATCACCACAGAGCACTCCATATTTTCTGGTTAAATGCCATCCTCTGCCCTATGTCAGAATGAATGCTCCTTATTACCTAATGACCCTACAATTTCTTTGCTAGGATGAAATTTTACCTGAGATGTATAATATAAAGTGACAACGGTGTGTAGAAGAAAATGGTATAAATTAGACCAGGGCATTCCACCATGTGTGAATGTAACAAAAAGGTATAGAGGCACACTTTCCCCTCGAAAACCTGAGCATAATATCACCAGCTAGGTGAGGTGTTCAAGAAATAGACAATATACATAAAGGAGTCTTAGAATGAGGTGATCCTACAATGCATACTATCAGAAAAATAAGGAATTACACTCCATTTATCCATCAAAATATATAAATGCATTGTCATGTACAACTAATTAGAACAAATAAAAAAATAAAAATAAATAAAAAGAATGAGGGGCTGGGGGTTGTAGCTTAGTGGTAGAGTGCTTGCCTTGCATGTGGGAAGCACTGAGTTTGATTCTTAGCAACACATACAAATAAATAAATAAAATAATGGTATTGTGTTCATCTACAACTAAAAAATACAAAAAAAATTAAAAATGAATGAAAATGTTTGCTTTCCATGTGAAAAAAATTTTTAAACTTTTTGTGTTTTTTATGAGGTTTTTTTTTAATCATATAAATACTATTGGTTAAACTATGAGATTTGGAATGTGTGATATTATTTCTTACGAGTGCTACCAGTTCCTCTGAAACTGAGCCCTGCCAACGTGCCTACCATATCTGTATTTGATGAACACCCAGTAGAAATGTCTGGGCATTTGAATAAAAATTTTTAGACAGTGACATATTGTATCTAAACATCCTGTAATTATTAGGAATGTTTCAGAAAGAAAAATTAAAAAGCAGAGGCCCATTTCCTTGCAAACAAGATAAAAAGGCATCTACAGTAGTTGGTATTGCACAGTTCTCCTAATGTCGATGTAAATATTTCCAATTCCCCATTTATAGTGCTTTGGGAGATAAGTAAATATTCTTTCCATTTCACTCCATTAGAAATACCCTGATTTCCACAATACCAGGTGCAAAAAGTAAGCCTTTCCATCGAGACCTCTCCATGAATTAGTAACCACATGAAACAGATTCTTTTCAAAGAAAGAGACAATAATTGATGTCGTCTCTTTGTATGCTTCATTTAAATAGTTTTGTATGTGTGTGAAAGAGAGATAGAAATATTTCTGTGAGAAATGGCAGACAAAGAATCGGCTGCGTAGTGTGTGCGTGCCGCCTGTGGCTATTTTACAAGGAAATCTACCAGCTCTCAATAATGTGAAAGTCTCCTTGAGAGGCGCCGTGGCGCAGCAAGTCACTGAACCAGAGAAATTCAATTTGCCTACTGTAAAGTATGTTTTGTCTCTCTCAGAAAGCTCTAATTCAATCCAAAATTACTTTCTAGAATCAGTCATTCTGGCCAAGGAAGAGTGTCCAGGGTCTGGGATAGGACAGAGCACACTGGGCTAAAACTGTCAAAAAGCATTCAGCACTGTTCCTCGATCCTGAGACTCCAACCCAGACCAGCCAGGAGGTCACTGATCCCTCTGTGGTTTAGATCTGTGTATATTTGTGATTGAATAACCTTTAGGTAACTTTTATCTTTCATCTACATTTACTCTAATAATGCCCAGGGAGAAATGGGAAACAGAAACGACAGTCAGATAAATAATATGGGCATTGGAAAAGAAATATACTTCTGCCTGAATTTTGTGAATCACAAATTATTTTCAGGTAGTTTTGAACATGACTAGAGAGTTTGGAAATAACATTCAAATACCTATCTTTGTGGTTAATCATTGGATATGTAAACTAAAGGTTCACATAAACTAATTCAAAACTTCATCTTTTCTCTAAATTAAGTAGCTACATATAAATCATCAAAACATGGCAGATTTCATCAAATATCATTTCTCACCTGTGCTTTGTCTAGAACTCATTACAGTGACTTGCCTACAGCACTATTATGAATTTAATCACATTTTTTATGGTAGAGATGATAGGATCTTCATGATAATTTTGAGTCATTATTATTAAATAAATATCTGTCACATTGCCTAAAAGAAAATAAAGCTTAATATGATTGTTGGATGCTATATCTGCAAGTGATAATAATTTAAAATTATCTAAGGAGTATATGACAATATAAAATTGGGCTTGGCAAATACCTTGAGCACATGGGCAAGTTGATTTTAAAACTAAAATTCCTTTCACGTTTTATTATCTCTAGCCCAATGTAAGAAATGATCAAATAATTAGTTTTGATTATTTACTAATGAAATGCAAAAAGATTATAAAATTTACAGTGGGAGATAAACTGCAATGTGCATGAGAATCTCCTCAACATATTGTTTAAAGCAATCTAACTCTGGCTCCACTCTGCAAGAGTCTAGTTCATTAAGTGGAAGCCAACGCTGGCTTCAACATAGTAAGCAGCTATCTAATGATTATGGTATAGGTGATTATTTTACTACATAGATTTAGAAGAAAAAAAAAAACTTCCATAGAAAGTCTTTTAAAAACTGAGAAGTAAATTTTAGGCCTAAAACATGTGTGCTTTGATAATGTTTTAGTACCATCAATACAAACATTTTATCATTTGCTTTTGAGGAAGTAAGAGTAGTTACCTAAGAAGGCTGTACCTTTAGAAAGTCTCTCTAACTTTCAAACACAGGTTTTATTTATCTTTTTTTCATCAGTGGTTAATCTCTTTGCCTTTTTAGTTGGAAAACTTTGGTTTGTATTAGTATTGGCAGTGCTTATATAGAGACTGGACTGCAAGATTCATTTCACTATAATCAAAATCTCAAAGTAATCAATAATTTTGATCCACAGCTGAATATGTTCAGTAACTGGAGAGAAATTTATGATCATACTTTCAAATTAAAATAGAATAAAAGTTTCCAGTGTTCCAGATTTTATTTTAAAGATAAACAAGCCTCTTTTATTTTTGCTTTTGCTTATCTACCAACTGTGAGATGAATCTACGTATCTAATGACAAAATAATTTGTAAATTTCTATTATTTTTAAAGTTAAAAGTAAGTATATGTGTTGGAAAATTATTAGCTCTATTGTGTGCAGTTAGGAAAATCTAACAAAACTAGTCCTTTACTACTCCTTCATTTTGTTTAAATTAATTACTACTTTAAGTGTTTTCAACAGTGGGAAACACATATAAATTAATAAAGCTATTTAAGCTGTTTGGTAACCCTGAGAGTATTATAATAGAAATAAGTGTGAGCATGCTAATACCTTTCAAGATTTAAAGAACGGTACTTCAGTTAAATAAAGGGTTCAGAATTATGTAAAATATGAAAATATGCTCAATATTCAGACTTTTTGCCAAAGGACAAAGTAATCAGCCAAACAGAGGTAGGTTTACTGTGAAGGTCATACAGAGTAAAGCTTGATGCCTCTTTCTCTCATGATTCCTCCTGTTTTCTCATGCTAAATAAATATTCAGTTTTGTATGAAATTCCATAATCTTAATTTTGTCTTCTTTCGCAAAAAGGCTTGCCAAATTATATAAATTTCAGACTCACAAACTTGAATCTACCCTTTTATATAAAAATGAGTCTTTAAGGTTGAAAGAAAAGAAATAACAAAGTAGATTTCAGTTTGTGCCACCGAGCACTTCATTTTCAAGAATCTCATGTATTATAAATATGAGTTTTGATGAATATCTTTTTTGAACTTGATCTTCATATTTTAGACAACTTAAAAATTAAATCTCCAAATTAATGTTTTCTCTTTATATTCTCCTTTTAGAGAAATGAGTATTGTGGAGGCCTTCCTCCTGAAAGGAAGAAGAAAGAAAAGAAAAGCACCTACACACACACACACACACACACACACACACACACACAATTCACACTAAAAGCATTTACCTATTTTCATTTTGAGTGTAAATTTGTTTCTTTATACTTCCAGGTAGGTGCTCTCTATTTCACTGCTTTCTTTGTAGCTCTCTTTCTCGTAAATTTTATGAGAAAATTTTATTTTAAATGAATTTCAGGCCCCACCAATATTGAGCTACATGTGTCAATAAACTGTTTCTCTCTTGTTACTGGGTCTTTTGTCAGTCTTGGTGACAAGGAATTCAGAAACTGAGAAGAAAAAGTCATTCTTACTCCCCTATGTAATATACTGCTAAATGATGGATTAGCAACTGTGAAGAGACATAGCCTGCCTTTGGGTCTGCATGGCAGGAGGGGTCTCCAGAATGGAGAGAGCCTCTGTCACATCTTTAGTGAGCCACACTAACTTATATTTTTCTATCTCTTCACTCCTATTCTGACCATTCACCATATTTTCAATCATATAAAAACACCAAATTAGTCACAGTAAAACTTTAATAAACTCTAAAGTTTATTTATATATATATGTACATTTTTTTTTCCCTGACCATGTTTTGCTTTCATGATTCCACATGATTTGAATGGGCTATTGCCTATTTTAACACCTAAATTTTTGAATGTATCACCATATACCTAAACAAATAACTAGATATTTAAAAAATGTTTAGCAGAATTTTCTACTTCTAATGGCCTGTTCTAGACTTGTCGTCTCCATTCAATTCTTTATTTTCTAAGGCCCCTTCTACAAAGAGGCTTGACTCTGACACATGAACTCACCTAAGGACTGAGAAAAATCACTCATACTTTTGGAGCTGCTTTTTCTTCTCATTTATAAAGTAAGGGATTTAAGTTGATTTTAGCTTTTAAAATGTCTATGAAATATGAAATATCTATAAAAATATATATCTAGATTCTAGCTGGCAAAGAAAAGCACCTATTTAGTATTTAGAAAAAATTACTTCTATAATGATAATTTTAAGTTTTTTCTTTTACCTGTTAAGTGAATTTGCTCTCCAATTTCTTAGCTCTGCTTATTGTTTCTTTTGAAATAAGTTTCTAATCTTAAATTCATAATGTGTTTCATCCACTTACTTTTATGATGACTTCAATAGAATTTCTGCCAGGTTTCTGAGGAAAAAAAAAAATCTGTCCATGCATTTGTCCATTAAAAACTAAACTAGCCTTCAACACATTATTTTCTTTTTCAACCATTCATTCCATTAAAGTAAACTACTAAACTTAATGTTACTATAACATTCAACTTTAACTTCAGTCTCAGTCTATGGTTCTCTTCTATACATTCCCTTTCTATGAATTAAAAAAAAAAAACTTTAGAAACAGTATCACATTTTCAAAACCAAACTAAAAATGCAACATTAATGATGTGAAGCCTTTATTTAAATATGATATTGTGCATTATTTTGGTGGATATTACAGGATATCTGAAACACTGAACTATTTGAATTTCCTTTTCTCAAAGGGCTATATTTTTGTATGTTTCAGTGTTAGGTTTTTAGAAAGTGTCACAAAGCACAAAATCTATGATGTAGTGACTAAGATCTCAAAGAAGATTAATAAATGTTTATGAATAAACAAATAAATATTCCACTATACTTCCACATCAGCATGTTGTTTCTAATGAGTTGCTAGAACACTAAGTAATGTTCAAAGAATTGATGTTTTTAAAAATATTCTTTTCAATATAGTTTGAACTGTTTTTCTTACACATTTTCTTCCAAGATAACACATTCTGAACTTGGAATTCTCATGACAACATTATTTGTTTGTAATGCGCCATTATCTAGAGCCTAATTGTCTTCTTCAATAAATAGGCCTGCAGACTGCAACAAGCGAAAGGAAAGGAAAGCTGATTAGTATACTATCTGTAAATAGTATGTCTATTCTATGACACTAGGACAAGAATCAGAGAAGGGCTTTCTGGCCATCAATCAATCATTATAGTTTGTAAGTGATTTTTATCATTATATTGAAAGGTAATAATATTTTATGGCAAGTATAAAGTTTGCTCTTCCTTATTTAAAAGCATTATTCAGTGCAAAGGGAGAATTTTTTAAAATACTTTGCAAAAGCACTTACTTGCCTAAGATACTGAGACACTTCACTTATTAGCATTGATGACATCATCATTGGTGGTTTTCCTCCCTATCTCTTTGTGCTGGTTTGAATAACCAAGGGCATCCTGTCTTAGAGGAACTTTTCCCTGCCTCACAGCCTCTCAGTAAGATTTACTCTTCATTCATTTTACATAAGGGTTAAAGGGTTCCATTCCTCAGAGAATACTTTCTACTTATTTGACTAGGTCTGGTTGCTGCATTGTTATTTAAAGTCTGGAAGTAAAAAACAAAAAAAAAAAACTTTTTTCTAAAAATATAGTCTAACCCACATTCAGAGAACAACTCATTCTTCATAGAAGAAAATATCTAGCCCTTCAGAAATATTCAGATATGCTATCTAAGGCATTTTTAACCTCCTCCAGTGATCTTTAAGACATATTCCTTTCTAAGCCCTCAATCCCTGGTTTACATCCCACCAAAAACTAATGTGTTGAAAGCATGGGCCCCAAGGCAGTAAGTTTCAGAGTGGGCTTTTAGACAATAATTGGATCATAAGGGCTCTGATCTCATCAGGGAATTAATTCATAAGTAGATTAACCCACTGACGGCTGAATGGACTACTGGATGGTAGGACCTACTTGGAGGAAGTTGGTCACTGTGGATGTGCCCTCAAAGTTTATCTTTTTCCTGATCCCTCTCTCACACTCTCTAATTCCTGGCTGCAGTGAGCTAAATGATTTCCTCCACCTCATTCTCCCACCATCGCTTTCTGCTTCACCTCAGACCCAGGAAAATGGAGTCAGCTGATCCAGGACTGAGTGAGACCTCTGACACTGTGAGCCCCCCCAAATTTTTTTCCTTCTAATAGTGGTTCTTGTCAGGTATGCTGGTCACCAACATGAATAGCTGACTAACACAAGAAATTTGCTGTTCACTAGTTTCTTTTGGTATATTTGGTTTCCTATTCTCTCATCCTAGAATACTCTAGAGAATGTTAAAACATGGAGATTACTCCCATCTTTATATTTTTTCTACTTTTTGAAAATTTTGTCTCACTTTATCTTCTAAAATTTGATATTTTATCAAATCTAAATATATTATTTTTAATATACATGAACTTCTTAATTGCTTTCTAGTATTTCTTATTCTTTAACTAACATAGACTTATTTTTTGTGACCCTTGTCTGCAAAATCTCTATGAGGAAAGTTATGTCAGATCATCATACTGTCTTTCCTATTCCTATTCCACTCCCTTGTCTTCATTCCCTTTTGTACATATATGAACATACCATATATGTGAAACTCCACATCATGCACAACCACTGGAATGGGATCCTAATTAGAATAAATTATATCCTTGTATGTTTACTATGTCATACTCTATTGTCATATGTATCTAAAAAGAACAAATAAAAAACTATGAGGATATTAATTATAAATTTTAAATTGTCTGTTTCATCTGCTCTTCTTTCTGAATGTTTCATCTTCCAGTCCTTACTAAAATGACTAGAAATTCTTATATTCCAACTTGTTTGTTAATTAATAATCTATAATCTATTTATTAAATCAGTTTTAGGTTCACAAGAAAAGTAAACAGAAAGCAATTTCCATAAATCCCCATCGCAACATACACACAACCTCCTCCACTGTTAATATCCTGAACCAAAGAGTATATTTGTTACATTTGATGTGCCTATTCATTTTTTGATAGAGCATTTTTATTAGTTCATTATATACATAATATGGGGATTTGTTTTGACACAATTACGCAAGCATGGAATATAATTTCTTCTGATTCAGTCCCCATTGCATCCCTTTTTCTTTTCCTCCTCCCTCCCCTTCCCTCTCTCTACCAAGGAAAGTATTTTTTTAATTAGTTCATAACAAATATACGTAAAAGTATTTATTTCTTTTCTAAGAATGAAAGTCTAAAATATTGATTAAAAGCTCTCAGTGAGGAGTGTATATTAACTGGTGAAATTGGTGCATAATAACTTACAAACTGGGCTTGATGGTGCATCAAGGTGGCAGCAGGAGGATTATAAAATTGAATCTAGTTTTGGCAACTTAGCAGGAGTTGTATTGTGTGATTGAACTGAAAAAGGCCGGGAATGTAGCTCAGAGGTAAAATCCTTCAGAGTTCAATCTCCAATACTTAAAAAGAAAAAAAAAATGTTAACAGCTGCTGGGTTTTTCACTGGGTAAATAAAAATGTTATTTCTACATGTCTTTTCTGTAGGGTTGTTCAATTTTTCCCCAAAAGTATCCTAGGTGAATTCAAGCACAAGCAGTTGCATTGTGTGATTGAACTGAAAAAGAAGCCTGGGAATTCTTGTCATTTGTAAGGTAGAAACATGGAATAGTCCTGAGCACAGTGAAGTTCGGGGTTGGCCTAGTCTAAGGTAACCCATCAAGGATTAATGGAAACAGAGTAGCTGAGAGTTTAGTTTTGTTTATTTATCAAATTTTCCTTGATTAAGATAACTGTAATGCTGAAGGTAGGATATGGGCTCTCCAAAATATCAGGTCCTAATTCAAGAACCTGTAAATGTCACCCTTCATGGAAGAGACTTTGTGATTACAAGAAGGATCTTGAGATAGGAAACCTATCCTGGGTTATTCAGGTGAATCTTAAATGCAATTACAGGCATCTTAATTAAGGAAGAAACAGAAAAACAAATATAATAAAAAAACCATAAAAAGGAGGTTCTTTAACAGGGTGGCAAAGACTGGATCAACATGGCCACAAGTCAGGGAATGCCAGCAATACCAGAGAATGGGGAGACAAGAAATGGATTCTACCTTAGAATTTCTGAAGTGAAACCAGTCCTGTCAACACCAGCCCAGGGATATTAATTTGGGACCTAAAACTATACCAAAATAAATTTCTACTTTTTAAAACCATCAAATTTGGGGGAATTTGTTATAGACGCTATATTTAAATGAAATTACATAGTTACCTTCATTATGTTTGGCTTGAAACCTCTTTTTCTTCCCATTACCTTTGTACTTGTTAATGGCTTGCAACATCTATTTGATAATGCCCTTTGTTCTCAGTACATTTTAGAATGTTTGATTCTAACTTTTCAAAAATTAACTCTTTTTTGTTATGCTCTTTCAGGTCCTTGGTGGGGTTTGTAGTTAGAATTATAATGAAAGTATTCGCATTACTTATATTAAGTAAGATCTCTGAATTTAAATTTAGAATTTCCTCTATTATTATAACCTAAAAGTCTCTCTATCACTTAAAGTTTTAACCAGCACTTTATTTCATCATATTATCTCTCACAGTGTGTGCAGAACAGAAATCTGGAAGGATTCATTGGGAGATAAATCTTTCTGGATCTCTTGCATTTCTGCCCATATTTTGAGCAGAAGACCTTGACAGCTTTGATTCAGAATATTCAAAAAAATTTAAAATGAATTAAGTATTGGAAGGTATATAGTATCTCCTTATGCTTCAGATAATTTATTTCCCAATAAGAATAATAGAAAAATGTCTTCCTCTGACCCGGTCTGGCCTATTTGTTAGCAATTCCCTCATAAGACTGGGGAGGCAGGAATTCCTAAATTTGGGTACTCACCTGTGACTAAAAACCACAGTGTGTGAAACATCCACCTGAACCACTCTGAATTGCACCAATCTGTTTCAGGAAGAGGAGGAGAGGAAAATCAGGCTCTTTCTAGCTAACTATCTACTGTGCCATGATGAAAATGTTCTTTGTCTCTGTATTACTCAGGATTTTCCAGTAAAGCAGAATGAATAACACACACAGAGAATGTAGATTTATTATAAGGAATTGGTACAATCTGAAGATCCAGACATCCATTGGTATAATTCTACCCTTGAAGCTTATGTCTGAAACTCATAGGAATCAATGGTGTAAATCCCAGTTCAAGGGAGAACAAGATTGATGTCCCAGTTCAAGCAGACATGCAGAAAGAAGAAGGGACAAAATTCTTTTTTTTTTCCTTTGTTCTATTCCTTTGTTTTTTTTTTCCTTTGTCCTTAATGGATTTGATCATGCCTACACACACCAGAAACAGAAACTTACTATAGAATCCACTAATCAACTCCAAATCTCATCCAGAAATATCCTATAGATATACTCAAAAATAATATTTAACCAGGTATCCTGGGCATTCTCTGATCCAGTCAGGTTGACCCATAACATTAACTACCTGCAGTATCTGATGCAAAAGTATTATCTTCTTCCAGTATCTACGAAACTATATCAGCATACAGTGTTAGTTTAAAACTATGATAAAATCTAAGGCTCTGCATAGTTCTTAATAGGAATAATTGTCAGGAATCAGTCTCAAAGTATCAGATATTTATAGTCATACAGAAATTCAAATATTGGGGAAGATTGAAGCCACTGGAGTTTGGCTGGAGATCTCTACCTTTATGTTCTCTTGCAGTTGCTTCAGCAAATCTCAATGAGGGCTAGTTTGGGGTTTCCTCACAGCATAGGAGCATCAGAGCAGTCAAATGTCTTTTTGGACAGCTGAATGTGAAAGTACGAAGAGTCCAGTGAGCAAGTAGAAGTTCCATTGCTTTTTTTGACTTTTCCTGTTTGCCAAGTATCTTGGCCAAGTTTCATTAGTGACAACCAAATCACAAATTTACATGGGTATAAGGAAAATAGAAAAAAGTTCTGCTTCTTTATATAGGGATGGCAACTTTTACATAAAGACTAAATAGAGATCTTTGTAAAATGCAATCTGTCACAATAATAGGACAAGAATTGGTAGAACTTGGATGTATCAAGTGTAGAAGCCACATTTTTTTTTTGCAGAAGTTACATAAAGTCTTTTAAGTTTTATTTTTATAAGAATTATAACCTGTCCATGAAATTCTAAGAATTAGAAGTCAGCTAATATTAATATTTTGATTTTATTTCATACATTTAGAAATAAGATTATTTTCTAACAATATTATTGTTATCAAATTTAACCAAGATACTTCAGAAAAAATACAGCTTAATTTTTGTACATTTTTTGGATATTAGACTTATTTTAAAGAAAAAACTTGAAAGGCAAGTTTGAATGAGAACCAAAAAGTACCTTCTAGTAAAGACAAATTTTTAAAGAAAATGTCCTTCTAAATTTCTCCCTCCTTTGAGAAGCTTATAAAGAATAGTAGAATGGTCATTCTTATGGGTCAACTGATTATCCTTCAATACCCATTTATTTAATCAAATGTTCATCTAGGTGTTGCTGTGAAGGTATTTTCATAGATGTTAATAACTATGATCAGTGCACTTTAAGTAAGGGAGGTAGATCGCTCTTGATAATGTGAGTGGGACTCAGTTAATCACTTGAATCCAACAATTGGCCTTAATAGAAAATAATATGTTCCTCTAGAAAATAAAAATAAAATTACTTAAGTACAGCATAAAATTCTGCCTGAATTATTAGTTTGACAGTTAACCATATTGATTTCAGACTTGCCAGGCTTCACAATCATGTCAGCCAGTTCTTCATAATAAATCTTGTCTCTCTCTCTCTCCCTCCCTCCCTATATAGACATATATATTGACACAAACACACATATAGATATTTATATATATTTTATACGTGTGCATATACATGTATCAACGCATTGCCAAGTGCGGTGGTGCACGCCTGTAATTCCAGCAGTCTGGGAGGCTGAAGCAGGAGGATTGCAAGTTCAAAGACAACCTCAGTAAAAGCAAGGCCCTAAGCAACTCAGTGAGCTCCTGTCTCTAAATAAAATACACTATAGGGCTGAGGATGTGGCTGGGTGGTCAAGTAACCCTGAGTTCAATCCCTGGTACCCTGCATGAAAACCCCACAAATTTGTACATATGCATATATATTTATATATAAAGATATATGCCATTGATTTTTCTTTATTCTGAAAATTATAATATATATGATCTGAAAAAAAGTGACTCAAACCAAATAATGGAGACAGTTTTGACCCATTCATAACAGCATCTACTAGGTTTTGGAAATTTCTCTAAATTGAATGTTTGTTATATTAGTAAAATCCACACCACTCTAGTCCAGGGCTCACTGCTGTTAATTATGTGATAACTAGTCTTCCTGTTTCTCTTCAAACATCAGTAGATTACTTGTATCATATCTAGAGAATTTGCTTAAATTTTGGTAACTTCAATTTTGATTTGATTTCAAATAATGGCTTGAAAACTACTTAACTATTTTCCTAGATACTTTATTGCTTTCATTTCAAGGCAATTATCTATTGTGTTTTAAAAACACTCATTTATCAGAGTAACAACATCTTAATGAGTGGATATTTATCATCAAGTAAAATATAATCACAGAATATTTTCATTGCAAACACTAATTTTATTTTACAGATATAGTTAAAAATAATATTACAGGAATGGTATATGTGAATTGGTGAAATATTGAAAATATGCAACTTAATGGAATAAAAGCAAACCACCATATTTAGACCATAAAGAGAGATAATCTTATTTACTATTTTAGTGTGTAACTTCCAGAAAAATTCAAGACAACAATTACAAATTTTGCCATATTTGAATTTTACAACCTAGTGTTCCCTTAGCACATAATTAATTTCATATTGTTGAGTATGATTTTGACTGGCTATAGAACAATTCATCCATTTAATGAACTATCATTTATTTATGTAGACTTTAGATGATTGATAAAGAGTAGAAGCCTTCTATACAGAAACATCTGATATCCTTATCCATATGTCTTCCTGATAATTTCTGAATATTTCTTTAGGATAACATTCTGAAATTAAAATTTCAAGCTCAACAATTTTGAACATTTTAAGCTGATATAATATGTATTAACTTTCAGAATAATTTTATTAAATTTACTCACCCTCTAACATTGACAGTTTTTAAGTCTTTACCAACTTTTTGAGATCATTCATTTAGATACTTTAATTTCTGTAATTCTGCTCAAGACCTTTCAATACTGATTTTTGTTAATATTGTGTAGAGGGAAATATGTTTTCTAGAAATTTCAGATATGAGATAAATAATTAATTCTAATTGTTGTTTCATGACCCATGAAATATAGATTTGATAAACAATATTATTTTTGTATTGCTTCATAAAAACTATGAAATTAAAACTACTATCATGCACTGAGAATCTATCTTCCAGAAGGTCACATAGGTTTTGTATGTACTGTGTAAGAAGAAGTACTTCTGCTTTCATAAATAAAATACAGTCTGAAATACATCCTTCAAAAAACAAGTAAAAATGCAGAAAAAAATATTTGAAAGTACTTCAGAAGACAGGATATCAAGCAACAACAATGAACCCTAGAAATGGAAAAGAAAAGATATGATCCTTGAAATTGATCTATTTTATCTTTTTGAGAAGGTCTTCTAACAGTGATGCCAGATGGGGAGTCAAGGAAGAGTACAGCAGGGCTCCTGAAAGAAGGTGGCAAAGCTTAGTGTCTATAGAGTCCAAGGAAGGAGCATTTGAAGGACGGAGACTGGAGAGATGAAAGCTGCATGTGGAAATAACTGAGCTGTCAAAGATGCCCTTGAGTGTGCAGTAGAGTCCTAATCATTGCATGTGTACGAAGAAACTACCTAAAGGTAGGGAAAGAAGTGCTGGAAAGCTGCAAGGGAATAAATAGTTAACACAGTTTTCCAGGCAGAGAGAAATGCTCACAATTCCAAGTGGGGTAGTCAGAAGCATCTTTCATTGGAGGGGAGGGTAAATGATGCTTTGATTCCATTACATAGACTAAAAGCAAGACTAGAGACTATCAAACTGTTCCCAATCAACAAGTGTTTCTCTAAAGAAGGATCAAGAATTTTTGTAGAGATACAGAAATATCCAGGGCCCAGCTAAATAAAATTAAGAATGTCTCACAGTTAATAAAGTGTTACCAAGCATATGAAGAAGGCAATTATGACCCATTGTGAGGAAAAAGATCAATTTATTTTAATAGATCCATAACTAGCATAGAAAATAGAAAAGGAAAACAAAAATATAAAAACAGTTATAACTGCATCACATGTATTTAAACATTATGTATAGATAAAGAAGACATAAAAAATTAAACTCAACTTTTACAAGTAGGGGTACAATATCTGAGTTGAAAAATACAATGAATGTACTCAAAGGCAGATTTGATATGTCAGGAGAATTTGAACATACAGCAGATAAACTATTATAAAATGCAGAGGAAAAATACTTTAAAACTGAACATCAAATCAGTGAGTAATGGAATATATATAATCAAGTCTCCAAAGAAGAGGATCAGAGGAGGGAAGGGAAGAAAGATGATAAATAAATTTCAAATGAAACTCAAACTTCAAAATAAACTCAAAATTAAAAATATATTATCATGAACTTAAAATATAAAGCTACAAAACGTTGAGAAAAATGAGGAACATTTTGGGACTTATGTGTAGGTAAATATTTTTCATCTTTAACATCACAATTTGTATTAACATAAGAAAGATTAGTAACTTGGACCATCATAGTTCCACATCATATTTTTTAAATTGCATTATGAGATAACCTATGAAAGGGAGGTAATCAAAAGCTGAAGCCTGGGAGGAAATATTTTTAAATTAGATATCTATTGAAAGACATATATACTGATTATATAAATAATCATAAAACCACAGCAGGACCAAAAAGAAAAATAGCCAAAAACTAAAAACAAAACACTGTACTTAGAAAATGGTCAAAGATGTGAACACAACTTTCACTACAAGCACATGAAACAATATCACCAGTTATCAGGGAAATGCATATTAGAAACAAAATTAGTGATCATTTCTTAACAATGTGCCTAAAATAAATAGTAGTAAGAACATCAGTACTGGTGAGGAAGCACAGTAATTGCATGACTTATGCATTACTGGTAAAGGAAAACACACAGGCTGGCTGAAAAGAGCATGCCATTCTCATAAAACTAAGGACCTGCTTCCCATACAAGATAACAATTGCACATCAGCATTAATTCCGAAAGGCAAAACTTCTGTTCAAACAAAAACTTTTACATGAATGTATATAGCAGCTTATTCCATATAGGCCAAAGTTGACAACATCCAAATGTCTCTTAATGGATATGTAGCTAAGCAAACTGTGGTACCATCTATAACATGAAATACTTCTCAAAAAAATTAAAAGGAGCAAACAATTAATAGATATAACAATTTGTAGGAACTGCAAGAGGATTTTCCTAAGTGAAAATATCCACTCTGAAAAGATTTTGTATTGTATGATTCTACTTTTATCACATTTTTGAAAGGATGGAAAGGCAACATGAGAGATACTTGGAAAGGAGCTGCTGCATATTTTGACTACTGGTGATCCAGAAATGTACAGTCATGTCTAAAACTAAATACACAGAGAATGTATGCTAAACCAGAGATATTTGAATAAAATCTTTGGTTGATATTAATTCCCTGGATTTGATATCATACTGTGAAAAATGTTACTATTAGAGGAACTGTGGTTCACGGTGAAGGATACGCTGGATTCATCGGTGTTATTTCTAATGATGCATGTGAATCTACAAGCATTTAATTTTTTAAAGAAGAAGGCAAAAATATGTAAGTTTTAGGCCTGTAAAACCTGAAAACAGCATTGGGTCTAGGATAAAGCAAGCAAAGCACACACAACACAAAATATAAGGAGCATCCACTATCTGATGCTGGCCATGAACTTGCAGGTTCCAAAGATGCAATGTTGCCTGAGTATCAGATCTTGAATGTTTTGCATGGCTCAGATTTGTTGAAGAGTTGCCTGAAAATATTATTCACAAGCAGACCTGCACTGTAGGCAAATGTAAGGTAAGCCACTTCAGGTAGAAGAAAACTAATACCAGATGATAATATGGGTACACATAAAGCCATGAAGAATATCAAAATGGAAACCACACTGGTAACCTATGATTTAAAAAAATATTACATGTACCTTTAAAAGAAACTGCTTAATAAAAAGCAATTTTACAGTATGGTGAGAGTTCAAAACATACATCAGTATAATATATAAAAGCACTACCTGAAGAAAAATGAAAAAATTGAACTATAATATTTTGTTTTATATACATGAAGTAGTATAATATCACATGGAGGTACAAAGTGATGCTAAAGATATATAAAGCAACAAACTACAATAAAACAAATAGCTTTGGTTTATAATCCATAATAAAAAGTCTTTTGGAAAATATTCAATTAGAATAAGGTGGGAAAAATGTAACATAATACAAATGGGCAAATTCAAAACAAATACCAAAATGGCAGCTTCATAGCTGCACATATTGGTAATCACATGAAAGAAAGATATCAAAACAATAAAAAAGAGTGTTTAAGATTGGATTAGAAAAGTAAGAATTAACTATACCCTTGTATCAGGTATGGTGGCAAATGCATGTAATTTCAGCTACTAGGGAAGGTGAGGCAAAAGGATTCCTAAGTTGGTCCAAGACCAACTTAGGAAGCTTAGTAAGACACTCTCTCAAAATAAAATGAAGAGTGTTGGGAATGTAGCTCAGTGGTAGAATTCTTGTCTGGCATACATAAGGCCCTGGATTCAATTTGAAGTACTAAAAATGAAAAAAGTATATGCTTTTAACTTCAGATACACCATAACCTTAAAAAAAATAAGTAAATAAGTGGAAAGAACAGAATATGCATAACTAGCCAAAAGAAATCGAGAAAGAGTATATTAATACTATGCAAAGTAAATTTCATATAAAGAACATCATTATGGATAATGAATGTCATATCCTCATCATAAAAGAACAAACTTATCAACCAGCACAAACAATCCAAAACATGTATTCATATAATAACAGGGTTTCAAAATATATGAAATGAAAATTGATAGAGCTGCAAGAAGTAGTAGGAAAATTTGTAATTTTATCTGGATAATTTAAAATACATTTTTCACTAATGGATAAAGCAAATAGACAAAAGCCAATAATGATATAGAAGATTTGAGCAACATTATCAACTGAGGACCTGATTGACACTGACAAAATACTCCCCACAGCCACAACAGAAAAACATTTCTCTCAAGTCATTGAAACTTTTAAAATATAAACCAAAACCATGCCCATAAAACTACTCTCATGAAACTTAAAAGAACTGAAATGCTACAAAACTATGTTTTCTGAAAAAATGAAATTAACTCAGAAATCACTAACAGATTCTTAGAAAATCTTTTATTGTTTTAAACCTAGAAAACATACATTTAAAAACCAAATGGGTCAAAAAACCCCACAAATATTAAAAGCTTAAGAAGGGAATTTTTATAAACAGTTTCCTGCAAATAACTTTATTTAGATGAAATGGGAAATTTTCTTAAAATAGACTATCAAAGTTTATTGAGGAAGATAACCTGAATTACAGAAATTGAACTTGTAGTTGAGAACCATCCCACAAATACAACTGCAGATTGAAATGGAGTCATGACTAAATTCTAAAATACATATTGAAAAAAAAAACTTACACCTATCCTATCCAAACTCCTTCCGGAAATTGAAAAATTGCATGTAGCCATAACCATAACATAATAATCACACAAACATTATGGATAAAATAACTAGAAAACTATAAATCAATATCCCTAATGATGGGGAAAAATCCTAGCAAACAAATGTTAGCAACAACACGTGTGAAAAATCATCCCTAATGGGGATTATTCCAAGTTGTAATGTTTGGTTTAACATTAGAAAAACAAATTAATGTAACTAAACACACACACACACACACACAATTATCTCCATAGGCCCAGAGAAACTAACTGAAAAATTCAATAATTATTAGAGATAAAAACTTTCAGTCAGCTAGAAATAGATGGAACTATTCAATTTGACAAAGGCATCTATCAAACAAGCTATCCATAATTTTGTACTTCATTGTGGTTTTTTGAATACTTTTCCCCTAACATCAGGAACAAGACATAGGTACCCATTCTTACCATTATATTTAAGTTCAGGAATTCTAGGTACAAAAAAGACAATAAGAAAATCAAGGAAAAAAAAAAAACCCAAGGAATGCAGACTGCAAAAAGAGAAAATGTCTTTATGCAGAGATGATTTAACTATTTATATAGAAATTGTAATGGACTCTACAAAAAAACCTTCCAGAAATAATAACTGAGTTTAGGACATAAAATCAACTTATTTTTATATTTCTATAAACTAATGAAGAACAATCAAATACAAAAATTTTCAAAAACCAATACAATTTGTAACAGTAATGAAAGTATAAACTATTAAGGATAACTTTAACCATAGATATGCAGGATCTGTTCACAGAGAACTATACGAAATATTGAACTGAAGACCATAATTCTAAGATATTGTGATGATTAATTTGGACAGTTAGCTTTATTGGATTAAGTAATGCCTAAGTCTAAGAGATTTCAGACTGTGTTGGTGAAGGTGCTTTCAGAAATAATTGGCACATTGGAGAAATAAATGGAGTTTCCCTCAATGTGGGTGGCACTCACAATAGGCTGGAGGTGTGGGTGGAACAGAGGTGGAAGAAAGAGGAATTCAACACAGATGCAGGTTTAATTCTTTTTTTTTTTTCTTTTGAGTATAAGGGATTGAACTCAGGGGTACTTGATTCACTGAGTTACATCCCTAGACCTATTTGCATTTTTTTAGAGACAGGGTCTCACTGAGTTGCTTAGCACCTTGCTTTTGCTGATGTTGTCTTTGAACTCAGTGATTCTCCTGCCTTCAATTCTTTTTGAGTGAGTGCTTGGTTTGCTAATGTAATCACCTGAGAACATTGAATTTCAGTTCCTTCACTCTTCCAAAGTAGGCTCTGACCAGCTATTCTGTAGTGAGCTTCCAGGCCTTCAGTCTTATAGAGGCTGAATAACTGATCCTTCTTTAGAATTAAGTTTCCTCAGAGAACCCTGACTAATACAGACTTTGGAACCAGAAGTGGTTCTAGAGAAACAAAGTGGTAAGAATGAATTTCTGTAGTTCATTTTGTGTTTTTTGCAGTGGGCTTTCTAAATTGATTAGGCTTAAATTTGCTAAAGTCTTTCTTGCATGTAGTATAGATTAACACTGCTAATCCATTCCATGAACTGGTTAAAGAGTTATACAAAGTACATGCATTTAATGCTTTTAATTTACCATTTGTGAGAAGCAAGGAGTTTAGTGACTCTATACATGATGCTCTGGAATATTTCTGGAAAAATAAGGAATAAAATAATGTTGGCTGGTTGCTTCTGGATTCACTGGACAAAGTAATAGAGGAGACAGAACACTTCCATATGTGCATAACCAATTTAAAAACTTCTCATTGTGCTCTGAAGAAGAATCTTCTTACTTGTAGTCATAGCACTAAGGTTGTTGAAAACCAAACACAAATCTTCATCCTGCAATTGACTGACCTGCTACAAAAGTTTAACTCTGAGACTTGAAGGAATTATGCAGTTAAAATGAGAGCATGGTTTAGAAAAGAATGGGGTCCTGTAACTTGTGATTGTGTTGTCAGAAAGACCCATAAGAGACTGGGAACATTGAACTCCTACATTCTGAAAAGTTTATTTTACCAAGGGAAGTGGCTTCCTCGCCCTTAGTGCCAGTTTCAGAGACATACCCAAACACATCCTGTGTGGTATTGGCCACTCCATCTCTTCTTGATTGAACTAATTCTGCATTTCCTGTGGGAAAAAGTATTGACCTTTCATGATGCACTTGCAGAGCAAGACAATGCTGATACTCCTCAGAACCCACCATCTCCACCTACTTTAGTAATTTTTTTTTAAGGAATACTGTGTTAGAAATAAAAATTATAGGACAGAAGTTGTGACTCAGTGGTGGAGTGCTTGCCTAGCACTGGGTTCTAGTCTCAGCATGGCATATAAATAAATGAATAAAAATACAGGTCCATCAACAACTAAAAAAAATATAAAAATAATTTTTAAAAAGAAATAAAAATTATTTCCGACCCATTAAGAAGGGCCTGTATACTTTTAACAAGATTCATGTCTAAGCAGGTTCTAGAGCTGAGATACACAGTGTTACCACAAGAATGTGCAGTGCACTTCAAAGGATCTTGTTGAGTATTCTAATTCATACAGACAGAGGTCTGGGGAACATGTATGGAATGGATAATCTGGTGGTAATTGTACGTAGATGGGCATAGCTGAATGACTAAATCACTTGGTTCATGCTCTTGGGGACTGTAATTTGTCCTTGGATCCTTTGTGTACTCCCCCCACTCTTTCTTCCTCTGCTTCAAAGCTGCCACAAGCTAAACAGCTTTACTTTTTCATGCCCTTCTGCCATGATGGTCTGCCTCACTTCACTTCCAAAGCAATGGAATTAGTCAACATGGACTGAATCTCTGATACCATGAGCCGAAATAAACTTTCCTCTTCTAAGTTGTTCTTTTCTGGTATTGAGTTACAGCAACAGAAAGCGACAAGCAGATACTGGTACCAAGAGTGGGGTTCTTGCTTCGCTATACCTGATCAAGTGTTTCAGAAGTTTTTAGAACTGATTGGCAGGAGGATATTGACAAAATATTTGAAATGCAGGCTGAAGAAACCTTGGAATGTTGTAAGCAGAACTTAGTAGGTGATTTTCAAGGGAGTTCAGAAGACCAGAATGCCAATAAAGATAGTGTTCATGAGGTTTCAGATGAAAATGTAGACTCTGTTGATAATTGGACTAGAGGCCCTGTTATACTTAGCCTGGCCTATTTTAATTTTTGGTGCACAGTTCCATGAACCACTAACTCCAGCACTCTGTATTCCTATAGAACCTGCATCACGTAAATGATGAGTAATAGCCAAGCTCCTTTGGTTTGTGACCACAGCAGCCTCTGAATGTTTGGGCAACTAATCCTGGTAAAATTAATTCTGGAAAAACAACTTTCTAGGCACTCTTGTTCAAACAAGTTTATTTGCTGAAGAATGTGTCTCCATTTTGTCCATGCCTCTAATTAATCTATTAGAGAAAATTTAAAGCAGCATGACATTCAAGAGATGGCATAGGTCTTCCTGCTTTATTTTAGTCAAAGTTGCTGTGATAATCAGGAGCAGAGAGCAGAGAGCAGAAGGATTTTAAAAGTTTACAGTTTGGCCAGGCATTATAAAATTTGGACCAGGGAAGAGGTGATTTTTTAAAAGATTACAGCCCCTAAAGAGGAGCTAAATACTTTGAACAGAGACAATAGGAAAGATGGTTGAGGGCATCTAAGAAATCAGCAAGACCACATCCATGGCAGGTTCAACAGTATAAAAGTGAAAACTCATTTAAGAGACATGGGGATACTCTGATTGCACAAGGGGAATTAAAAAATTATTTTCCCAGGATTTTATTTCACCACACTCAGCTGCACAAATCTTCAGAGACTGTTTCAATGATGATCCAAGGGAGCTTGATTACTGCTCAAGGTGGCAACAGACCTTGGCATTGTCCATGTCGTGTTGTCTCTGCAGAAAAGCATGACACTGGAGTTAATGGGTCTTAGAAAAACCTTCCACCAATATATCAAGTGGAGCCTAGGAAGCCAGGCTATGAATAGCAGGGTTTGAATCCCCATGAGCAGCCTCTGAGAGGGCAATCCATGAAGTTGTGAGAATGAAGCTGAAGCTGGAATGGGGATCACCTGGATTAAGGGTTAGGGTTAGCCACCTGGGCTAAAGACAACACCACTAAATGGTGAAACTGCTCAAGCTACTGGGAGATCACTTCTCAGTGCCATGTGTCCCTTTGTTTGCTCAGCTGAAATTTGGTCTTACTTTGGTTCCATCCTTTCTTTCTATACCCTTATTCCTCCATCTTGGAATGGAACTATTCACTCTGTGTTATGTAATATTGGATGTGTGTAACTTGATTTTGATCTGTACAGGGGCTCATAGCTAAGAGTTTGCCTTGACTCTGAGATGAGACTTTAGATTTGGACTTGGAGCAATGGGAACTGTTGGAAATGGACTGCATGAATCTTGCATTGTGAGTTGGTAAGAGATATTGGGGGCCTGTGGCAGAATGTTATGGTTTGGATATAAGGTATTACCTGAAAATGTGTTCATGCAGGGATGTTCAGAAGTGAAATGATTAGATTGAGAGCTGTAAACTCTTCAGGAAATTAAAACATTGATGGCTTAATAAATTGTATTACTGGGTGTAAACTGTAGGAAGGTGGGCATGACTGAAGTTCATAGGTTACTGTTGTATGCCATTGATGATTCTAGTTTGTCCTGGGATCTTTTCTCTTTTCTCTCTCTCTCTTTCCCCTCCCCTTCTTTCTGCTTCCCAGCTGCCTTGAACTAAGGAGCTTCCCTCTACCAGGCCTTTCTGTGATGATGTTCTGCCTCACTCAGAACCAGAATAATTGACTCTGCCAATCATGGATTGACCTCTGAATTCACGTGCCATAATAAGCTTTTCATTTTCTAAGTCATTGTTCTTATGTATTTTAGTCACAGCAACAAAAAGCTAATGCAGATATCAGTTCTCTTCATATTGACTTATAAATTCTATGAAATTTCAATCAATATCTCAACATGTTTTTAATAAGTGAGAATTCATATTGAAATACTAAAGACCTAGAAAATCTACCTAAACAAACTTATAAAGTAATAAAATGAGAGGATGAAGAGATCTGATTTCAATATTTATTTTAAAGCCACATTATAAGGCTTCATTTATTATAACATTTGTCATAAATTATCACGTTGCCACAAAAATAGTCAAATTGTATCATTGCATCTAAATGGATATTTAGAAATATATCGATATATGTGATTTTCAACAAACGTGCAAAGTCAAGTTAGCGAAGAATTGATAATCTTCTCCAAAATCTGGTGGAAACTTAATACCCATATACAGATAAGGAACTTCATTATGACATCATAGGCAAACATTTACTCAGTATGAATCATGCCTAATTGTAAACCTAAGTCTACTAATTTTAGATAAAGTCTGAGTTAGAGGAAGCTTTCTTACATATAGTTCTAAAACATAAACCATTTTTTAAAATATAAAAATGAAGTGTATTTTACCAAAAGTAAAAACTCGTTGCAAGACCCTATCAAACAAATGAAAAATTCAAGGAATAAAGTGGGAGAAAAATACTTTCTGAGCATATCTGTCCATGGATCTAGAATATAATAAGGTGATGTTAAAAATTCATAATAACAAAAACAACAATTAAAATGGGCAAAAGTTTAGAAATGCCCACCTAATGAGTAGAGGAAACCTAAATACCTGAAACAAGGTTCAATTCCATAGACTCTAAAGAAATGCACATTACAATTTTTAGCTTCTAATAATTAGGAAAAAAACAATGGCACGCTACCATAAACATTACTTAAAATGATTCAATTAAGTAGTTGATAATACAAGTGTTGATGAGGATGTGGAGAAACTACCTCAAATACCAGACTCAGACTATTTTGGTGGGGATATAAGATGTTGTAATAAAACAGCCTGATGATTTCTTAACAATTTAAGTGCATACCTAGTATACAATTCAGCAATTTTAATCCTGAATATTTAATCAATATTATCAAAAAGTATATGTTTTTGGAAAGTGTTTTTAAGGAATGTTTATATTAACTTCCATGAAGTAGCTAAAAACTTGAAATAATCTAAATGTTTATCAACAGGAGAATGGATAAAGAAATTGTGGCATGGTCACAATGGAATCCTATTTAGCAATAAATTAGGAAAAACAATATATACAATAGCCTGAATAATTCTTAAAGTAATTATGGAAGAAGTAAGGTTTCCTTTTTTGTTCAAACGTGATTGTAAACACACACACACACACACACACACACGTGTACCTTCCATATTTATTTTGTATTTTTTGTATAACTTCACTTACATTTCAGAAAATCCAAATGAGTAACAGAATCAGTTCAGTGGGTGCTTAGGAAAATGCAGGAGAGGCACAGAGGGACAAGAAGGAAGAATTGCAAAGCAGCATTAGTAAGTGTTTAGGGGTGTTGATATTCAACATCATGGCTATGGTGTGAATTCACAGTCATCTAAATATATTAAAGCATGACAGATTGTACACTTTAAATATATCCAGTTATTTAATTCCAATTACACATTAATACAAAAATGTAAGTAAGGCTCAAGTGCCTTCTGCTCCCACCCCCTGTGAGTAAAGAAGAGTGCAGAAGTGTTTCCCAGTCTTGGATTCTAACTCTGTATCTTAACCTCTTAACCCCTAAAGTCTACTGAATCACAAGACCACAGTCATGAGATAAAAAAAATAATCAGTACCTGTTGGCACTCTTTAAACCATGAGTTCCTAGCAAATCACTCTTGAAAAGTGGAAACCTAAGGTCTAAGTGAGCTCTTGCCTCTCAGTCCTTTCCATTTATCACTGTCCACTCACACAGGCGGTGTGGGGAGCAGGTAAAACATTATGTCGATGGTTAAAAGTCCTTTCTTCTCAAAACACATGCCTATGGTGCTGTGACTGGAACAACAATGAAAATGCATTTGCTATGAAACTTATTTTTCTCTCTCAAGAAATTTGAGCAAGAAAACAGTGTATGCCTTTCCTGGAGATTGTTTAGACACTCTTGTACAGCAGTTTACTGTAAAAATTTTTTTAAACAGAAATTTCATGTTTGTCATTATTTCCACTGCTTCCAAGACTGCCTGCAAGCTTATGAGATTTATTTGAGTAAGAAGTATATATCATTTTGTGTTCTTTGAGCTTCTAATGACGAGATTTTAGCAGATGGGATCTAATTTATAAGAAGGACCTACACCCTGGATAATGAAACATAGCCTATTAAGAACTTAAATAAACAAGGGCTATAATGCAATGCCATAACAAATCATTTTGACATGTTTTAAAAATATAAGGGGCTTCTTCAAATATCATCAGGAATAAGTCATTTAGCGCTTCAGGTTCATACATCAATGCAGTTGCTGTCACTATGAAAAATTGGACTTTTTGTTTACTTAAAATTTGAAATGCCATGATTTGGTAGTTGAAAAATGAGGCGGGAAAAATGAATGTCCTTCTGTTTGTGAAAAATGGTGATTTTATTAGAGCAAAGTGGGGAGGAGGAGAGAGTGCTCATCTACTCTGGTAGAAATGTTCACAGAGGAAGAAATGTAACAACATATAAGTGGCCACTGGGGACAAGGGCAGCAGAATCATTGAGGCAGCTGATGACAACAGGAGCCAAGGATACTTCGTGAGCCCAGAGCTGACCCACCTCTTGGTCCCTATACACACATAATGAATAAATGCATCTTGAAGTGAGACTCATATTTCATGGCAGCGTGAGACTCCCCAGTTAGACTCCATCTGTTAATAATAAAAATTTCCCTTCTGGAATGAGAGTTTAATAGTTCTTGTTCATGCTTTAAATAGGAGATCACAGCAATAAATCAGCATTATGATTTTAGTAGGTAGTAGCATATGAAATATAATATATTATTTCTGACATTTAATTTGGTCAAAATTAAGTTAAAATATTCACCCAAAGGGACAGATTGATAAAGTAATAATTATAAGCATATAATTTGAAGAAATTTTGTACTTTGTTCATTCTGGAAGTGTCATTAAATTTAACATACATATTACCTTATTTGAAATAATGAGAAAATATAAAATTATTTTATTCAACCACAGAAGTTGTCTGTTTTAAATGCAATTTATACCCACAATAAATTTTGCACACTTATTATGTTTTGCAACATGTTTTCTTACATATTGATGCATTGTATTAGTTATAAAGATATGATATTATTTATTCAATTTTATTTTAAGATAAACACTTGTATTTATGGTTTCAGATGACTCATCTTAATTTTGGCATCATCAATGTCAATTCAATTAAATTATTCCCCTTGTCTTTTCCTGTTCACGTAAGAACATGCATAGGAACACACAGACACATACACAGACACGGACACACACACACACACACACGCACATGCATCACAATGACCAGAGAAAATCCACCTGATACAACTACATGTGGATGCAGATAATGCAGATTAAAAAGTATGTTCTTGTGATATATAAACATAGATAAAATACTTAAAAGCTATTCGAAAGCAAGTTTTCTTCTGATTTGTCTTTTATCTGTACCCATACATGATGCAACATATTGCAAAGAGTAGATTCTTAATATGTAGTCACTGAAATAGTATAAATAAATGAAAAAATGAACACTGTAACAGAGAGCTAGTAGAGATAGTGTTGATAGGACGACGGGGTCAGTTGCATAATTCTTATGGATTCTTCTAAGTCAGCATGTAAAACACTGTCCTTCCAAAGAGAAAAACACAACTTAAACTCCCAGTGACAGATTAGGTTCAACTCACTCCATGCACCCTTGATAATGCCAGGTTTCTGAGTAGAACACGTTTGAGCTTCAGAAAGAGTCTTTTTATTGCTCTGTGTTATAGTTTGGATGTGAGATCTCCCCTAAAGGCTCAAGAAAAATGTGTATTTGATAAGATTTTAAATAATAGTGCCTATTATTCAAACACTAAGAAAACAAGGACCAGTGTAGTTATATGGATATCAGACAAAGCAGACTTTACGAAAGAACCATTATTAGAGGTAGGGATATTTGATAATGACACAAGTGTAAATCTAGAGCACAACAATCTTAAAAGTATGTAGTCTCCATGTATGCTAGAACAATCTAGAAATCTAGACATCCTACATCCTATTAAAGCGTTTAGTATATATCTGCAACAGCTAATAGAATAAGTACATGTTAACGTTATAAGAATGTTGAATAGTTGAAAAAATATCATTCTAATTTGCAAATATTGAATAGCTCTTCATAACAGTGACATAATTCACATTATTTTCAACTGCACATGGATCACTTAACAAAACTGATCATAAAAAAAATTTTTTAAAAGCCTTACAACTAGCAATATTTCAAATATAACCTCTGACAACAAAGCAATTTACCAAGAAACCAGCAACAAAAGATAGCTAGGAAAATACTACTATATAGAAGTCCATTAAATTTTTATAATAATCTATGGGTCACAGAAGTCATCAAAGTAGACATTATAAGATATTTTTATTTGAATGATTACAAAACACTAAATATAGATAGATATTTTTGATGCTTATGAAAATAGTTTGAGATATGTGAGAAAAATTAATACTATTTCAATTGGAAAGAAGTATAACTTTAAAATTATTATTATTATAACATTTTTCTAAAAAGAAAACTATTTTTATGCCTATATAAACATCATTTCAAGACAACAAGCAACTCTTTTTTTCTTTTTGGTTAATGTTATTTATTAAACTCCAAGATAAGTTTGAACTACTACCTCTATATTCCTGGACTATTAATGTGTACAGACCTGTACCAAAGTATTTGAATTTTTATAAGCAAATATTTCACATAACTTTCTACTTCGCTAGTCAATTGGTATTGCCATACATTGTTAGTCTTTCTAATCCTGTAATTAAGCAAAGTACCATGTAAGATAAATAATAAATCTTAGTCGATGGCAGGTATTAAAACACTCATGTCTGTGGGTTTAGAAGGGGAGTACAGAAGATTTACTATGCTGAGGACTTAGGTATTCTTAAATTTGGCATAAAATTTCCATAGATTTTCCAGGAATTCAGATATACTTATTCAAAATGTAATTCAAGTAGGTAATTGGGTTTGCTGTACAGGAATGTAATACTGCTGAATTACCTTAATAGAAACATCCTGGGAAGATCAATGTTAAAACTAGGAACAACTGTGCATAGAAAAGACTTAAGCTAGGAAAGGTAACTCCATGTGCAAACAGCAGTTCTAACTTTGGCAAGACAATTAGAGGATGTTTGAGTCAGAGTTGCTAAGCTAAGAAGTCCCTTGTCACAAAAACTGGACTTCATTAGATCATAAACTGAAATCTGTAATTGGTTGAGAAGTGTGACCTCTCCATAAATACAGTGGTAGAAAGACAGGAACTGGGATGTCAGTTGATTACGCTGCTTGTAGAAGATTTAAATGATACACTTCCAAAACCTCCAGACTTATTCAGTTCATATTAGAATGGGAAAAAAAAGATAGGAAAAACAAAAACAAATGTTGCACCTCTTATACCCTGTTAAATCAAATTACTGGAAGAGTAAGAATAAGGTCATCCAATGCTCCTTCTTAGAATTATATTGTAAACAGAGTATACTTAGAAAGCTGTCAATTTATTCAAACTTAGCCATCATGACCAATGGTGTGCCAACTGAAAATAATTTTTAAATGTTGACATAGTAAGATAATGATATAGAGATGAGTCAATGAGGATACATATCTATGTAAAAACTCTTTCCTCCCAATATTCAGTTGGGTTAAACTTGCTACATTTGCTCTAGATTCAAATATGAGTGGTTATCACAAAATCATTTCTACAAAACAAAGTACAACTATCTAGTAATTACACCAATATCACCACTATAAAATTGCATAAAATGCTATGTTAACAATGATTCCTCCTTGTCATCTACACTATTTTCAACTCTACTGATTTTAGTCATTTTGGTTAGGAAGTAAAAATTCCATAAATTATAAATATTTTCAGAACAAATGACTAAAAATTTTATTCTGGCACATGAAAGAGATTAAGTCGAAAGTGAAAAAAAAAACATACATTTATTAAATTATGGAACTGTAGCCTCCCAGAACTCTGTATTATTGCCTTTAAATAAAACCTGCTTAATATGCCAAAAAAATGCACGAGTATGACTTGCCCTGAACATGGTTTTATTCAGAATTCAATGGTATCACCAGAAGTATCTCTGGGTTGTGTTATTGTGATTTTCTTTTATTGGTGATTATAACTAATTTGTGAAGTTCATTATTCTTTTCACACATGCACAAAGTGCAGTGTGATCAATCCCATTCCCCAGTATCTCCCCTTTCCCTCTCTTTCACCCTCCATTTGATCAGCTTGCTCTACTCTACTGATCTCTCTTCCATTGTTATTATTATATTAATTAATCCAGTTTCATTGCATCTTTAAGAGCACTCATTGTGGTATATTCATACATAGACACCGCATAATTTGGTCGATTTCATTTTCCAGTATTTCTCCTGTCCACTCATCCCTTCCACTTCAACCATCTGTCTACTTTACTGTTCTCCCTTCTTTTACTGTGAGATACTCTGTTTTTTTTGTTTGTTTGTTTTTGTTAATTCTGTTTTTTTTCCCTCTCCAGTTTCCATGTATAAGAAAACACATTCATTTCTCTGGTTTTAGTTAGCTTCACATATTTGCTGTTTTTGCAAGATACTTATAACTTCTTTTCTGCTACAGGCTTAGACTACCAAGAACAGGGGAAAATAGTCAAAACTAATTTTTACTGGTGCCCAGGAAACATTTTTCTCTGTCGTATTTGCTAAATATGTAATCTTACCTCTGAATCACTGACTTACATGCTGGAATTGGTTAAAAGTTCATTCACTGAACTTGATCTAAGAGTGAGCAGAGGAGAGATTTCCCAAATAAGATATTAGATATTAATATCAGAAAAAAGAACTAATGGATACTGGACAACTATAAAAGGAAACAAAGTCCACTACACTATATAAACTTATTTTATTATTTGTCCAAGAAAATTATAATAAAAAATTGATGAAAAGGAAATCATGGCACAACATGTTTGAAACAAATGAAGTCCTTTTGGAGATCTCATCTTTAGGATTATTTTACATTGTCTCACCTACCTTTGCAGGTTTGGAGGAGCACATTGCATTTGGTTGATTGCAGTAGATAAGTAGTTGAGAAGTGTGCAACATTCAATGCTGAGAAAATAATCCATTAAAGGCTCTCTCTTCACATTACTGATTGTTTCCTTTGCTGAGAAAAAGCTTTTTGGTTTGACTCTATCCCAATCATTGATTCGTGCTTTTATTTCTTGTGCTTTGGGAGTCATGTTAAGGAAATCTGGTCCTAGGCCAACATGATGAAGATTTGGACCTATTTTCTCTTCTATTAGGTGCAGAGTCTCTGGTCAGATTTCTAGGTCCTTGATCCACTTTGAGTTGAATTTTGTACAGGGTGAGAGATATGGGTTTAGTTTCATTTTGTTGCATATGGATTTCCAGTTTTCCCAGCACCATTTGTTGAAGAGGCTATCTTTTCTCCATTGCATGTTTTTGCCTCCTTTGTCAAGTATGAGATACCTGTATTTATTTGGGTTTGTCTCTGTGTCCTCTATTCTGTACCATTGATCTACCT
>JAJEJO010001860.1:13295-53025 GCA_020662805.1 Glaucomys volans
AGACACGTGCACACACAGACACATGCATGCACAGGGACAGAGGGACACAGACACACACAACCATGTGGTGTGTGCACACAAGCATCCCCTCGTGTGTGAGCACGTCTGCAGGCCGCTATGCCTGAGGGTTTAAGAGGATCATGTTCTAGGATGACTCTAGCTGCTAACTCTGTTCTGCCACATAAGAGACTGTAATTAGCACATTTGTATGCAAATATACTGTTAAGACCATTTTTCTCTGAAGTAGTTATTTACACCAGCATTTCACTCCAGAGCTCAGAGAGGAGAGCGCAGGTCCAGCCCACAGCACTCTATTTGAAGAGCTGACGGTAGTGGGGGGTGGCAGGGCCCTGCAGTTCCAGGAACACAGCCCAGGAGGGGGTGGACAGTCCCTCTCCTCCCCACGGGCCCCCGCCCACCTAAGCTTCCCTCCTCTCTGGACTGGGGTGCCACCCCTGCCAATAACAGCTCCCCAGAGGTTCCGAAAAGCCCTCAGGCCTGGCACCTGAGAGTTGCAGTGCCTCGCTACCACCCAGGTCTTGCCACCTGGGGGAAGGAGCCCGGCTGGGCTGGACACTGCCCACCCTGGATGCTGGTGAGTGAGCAGCTCGCTCAGAGGCAGAGGTGCTGACATGGGCCGGGAAAGCCAAGGAGATTTGGTTTGAAAGTCTCATGGCTCTCTCAGGGGTCCACCCACCTGTGCCCAGCAGCAGCAGCAGGGAGTGTGTCCCCACAGGACCAGTGGCCCTGTACAGAAAGACACTCAGGCGAAGAGAAGTACAGCAGGCCTGTGTGCCCAGGGAGCACCCTGGGGTGCCCAGCGTTGGTGGGCTTGCCAACAGCAGCATGCCCTCCCTGTGGGCCATGACCAGCAGCTCTGCTCCCGGCCAGGCTGGGGCCGGCGAGCCCACCCAGGACAGGTGACTGGCAGCGCGGGGGCTGCCTCAGGGCTGTGCCTGGTTGCCTGGCAGCTTCCACACATTCCAACCAGGAGGGGTGACCTGACATGGCGTTTGGAGGAAAAGCCCAGACCCAGGGGGAGCTGGTGACGAGGCCAGGTCTCCCCCCGCAGGTGCCCACAGACACCCCCAGGAGGCACCCAGGTGTGGGCGGGCAGTTCTGGTGATTTCTACTTTCTTCATGTTTTTCTCTCCTGCACTTTTTCCTTTTTCTTCCCCTTTACAAAAGATACAGGTAATTTTAGTACCTATTCTAATTTTAGGGGAGAAAATAACACCTTACAGCCTTTTACAGGAGATTGAGGTCCAGGAAACTGCCTGCCTGCGGCATCTGGCTGACACCCAGCACTGTGCGCACGGTGCGGCCCCGGGTGTGCTTCCTGCTCCAGGAGGGGGCTTTCCACAGGACGGCGGGGAGGGGCGCCCGCAGAGCAGCACATCTCACAGGGCGCGGGAGGTTTTCACTAGGACACTCACAAGGCTCTGGGGCCGAACAGGTGGACGGATGCAGCCCTGCTCTTGGACAGGACAGCGTTAGGAGAAGTTCCCCTCAGAGTCAACGTTGAATTCAATTCAGTTCCCGTCCAACGAAAACCAGAACCACCTGTTTTGCGGAGTCACATGATTTTGTAAAATTCGAGTGTGGAAAAGCAGCAGGGTTAGGGTTAGGGTTAGGGAAGAGTAGCAGGGTTAGGGTTAGGGTTAGGGTTAGGGTTAGGGTTAGGGAAGAGCAGCAGGGTTAGGGTTAGGGTTAGGGTTAGGGGGATAGGGTTAGGGGGTTAGGGTTAGGGTTAGGGTTAGGGGGTTAGGGTTAGGGTTAGGGTTAGGGTTAGGGTTAGGGATAGGGTTAGGGTTAGGGTTAGGGAATGGATTTGGGTTAGGTTTAGGGTCAGGGTTAGGCATAGGGTTAGAGTTTGTGAAGAGCAGCAAGGTTAGGGTTGGTTAGGGTTATGGTTAGAGTTAGGGTTAGGGTTAGGGTTAGGGTTAGGGTTGGGGATAGGGTTAGGGTTAGGGAAGAGCAGCAGGGGCGCAGAGACACCAGAGGAGAGAAACTAACGGAGACAGGGTTCTCAAAATCCCAACCAAGAGTCACAGAGAAACTGGGAGTGCAAGTGGCCCTCACTGGGAAGAGCCCCAGACACCACGTCAGAGGTTCCGGACAACACGGACTCCCAGCCTTGGGACTCACAGGCCTCCGTGAGTGGCAGCAGGAGGCGTTTGCTGCGCTGCGAGGGCAGCCCTCGCTGGGGTCCAGCAACACTGGCCCTGCTGATCTGGACATGGACCCTGAGGATGGGAAGCCTGTGCAGAGCATTTGCCTGCAGTGGACAGAACCACACAGGCTGCGGACAGACGTGGGCATCCACGGGGAGCTGCAGTGTTTGAGGGACGAGGCCCGGCTGGCATGGCGTTCCCCAGGACCCAGCGCTGCAGGGACCTCAGTGCCACAGTAGGAGAGCCTGCCACACTCAGTGCAAGACAGGTGTACCAAGGTGCCAGCACTCCTCCCCAGGACAGGGGGGCAGCTGGGCACTGCAGGACGGCCTCGCAGAGGCAGGTGGGAGGACTCCAACTGCAGGCTGCGCCGTGTCCTCTCCGCCCCAAGGACGGAACCCAAACCCAGCAGGGGCTCATTGACGGCACGTCCCCGGGCAAGTCCAAGACCACACCAGGCACAGAGCAGGCCTGTCACTGGAGGTGGGCTCTGCTGGGGACCTGAGGCTGAAGACAGGAGAGCTGAGCACGTGCCTGCAGGCCAGGACCTCCGAGGGCGGGAGCGACCCCCAGGGCATCCGAACCTAGAGGTGAGCACCAGGGGAGGCCCACGGAGTGTGCAGAGGCCGAGTGGCCCTGCCAAGTCAGAGGCAGTCGGCACACACGCTGCAACCGCAGCTTCCCTGTGAGTCTAGATAGTTCAAATGACTTTTGAAAATCTACCTTTTCCAGGTTAAGCACTGGAGTGGAAAGACGTGAGCCTGGATTTGAAGTTTGCTGAGATCATCACGCTGAGTATGGCTGAGGCACGCACACTTCCGGAATGGCCCATCAGACTCCCAACCACGCTCTGTGCAGAACTGAGAGCCACAAGCAGGCCTCCAGGCCTCACGGGTGATGCAGGGCTCCTGCAGCCAGGAAGTGGCACCAGTCATCCAGGCAGTGGAACAGCAGAGCCCAGGACTGACCCTCCCACTGTGGCCACCGCTTCAGAAAAGGGTGCCCTGGCGGTTCAGCTTGGAAGGATGGGAGACCCACACCAGAGGCCTGAGTTCAGGAAAAGAGATCGACTGGACTTCATTAAAGTTTTAAAAACTTTCAAGTGTCAAAGGCCACTATCAGGGGGCTGGGGACATAGCTCAGTTGGTAGAGTACTTGCCTCCCAAGCACAAGGCCCTGCGTTCAACCCCCAGCACCACACACACACACACACACACAAACACAGGCCACTGTCAACAAAAGGAGGGCCTCCCGACTGGGAGAAAGCCCTGGCAGATCCCACACCGAGAAAGGCTCAGTACCAAGAACCTACCAAGAGCTCTCGGGACTACGATGAAAGATGACCCAATTAAAAAAGGGGCAAAAGGCCAGGTGCAGTAGCCACACCTGGAATCCCAGCTACCCAAGAGGTTGAGGCAGGTGGATTACAAGGATTCCAGTCCAGTCTGGGCAACTTAGTGAGACCCTGTATCAAAACCAAAAATAAAATGTGGGTGGGGATGTGGCTCAGTGGTAGAACACTACTGGCTTCAATGCTCAGGACCAAAAGAAAAAAAAAAAATCAAACAAATAAGCAGCTTGAGGGGTGGGGGACCCACTCCTGTAATCCCTAGAGGCTGAGGCAGGAGGATGGCAAGATCAAGACCAGCCTCCATAACTTACCAACTTAGCGAGGCCCTAAGCAATAATTTTTATAAAGGGGTGAGGTTGTGGCTCAGTGGTTGAGCACCCCTGGGTTCAATTCCTGGTACAAAAAAAAAAAAAAAAAGGCAAAGGAGTTGAATAGGCATTTCTCCAACGAGGCACGATGCCCCAGAGGCAGGTGAAAAGATGCTCACCACGCGCATCACTGAGCCAGCGAGAGGCCAGCCGAGGGCACTGCGGTGAGGCCAAGGGTGCAGCCGCTAGGCGGGGAGGAGAGCCCAGTAGGTCCAGTCTCGGACACAGCCAGCGCACCCCAGCCTGACGCACTGAGGAAAGACATGCACAGCGGCACCTCGCTGGCGGCAGTGCGGGCACCACCCGCCCACGAACACAGGTGGACGAGCAACTCGACCGGTGGCGCAAGGGGCACGGGACCAGGGGCACTGGTGGGCGCGGAGCAGGCCACGGCGTCCCCCATGCGTTGGGACCTAACCTTGAGCCAACGTGCCCAGCCAGGCGTCAGGCCAGTCCTGCAGGCTCTGCCAGGGGAACACCTGGAACAGGCAGGTTCAGGGGCAGAGAGCAGCTCTGGCAGGTCCTGGGGCTGGCGAGGTGCGGGTAGAGGGAGCTACTGCCAATGTCAGGTCTTTTTGGGGTAATAAGATTCAGAGGGGTCACCAAGCTGATGGGGACACCTGGCCCACTGGGGCCCACAATCCCGGCTGCCCCGGATCTCCACACCCTGCGGCTCTAAAGGAGGGACCAGGAAGACTGGCGTCTCCTGGGAGCCCTGCATCCAGCCTCTGGGAGGCAGAGGTGCAGGCCAGTGTCTTCCCTCAGTCACCCCAGGAAGCCCTCGGGGTGGGGGTGTCCACAGTGTTCACGAGACCCGAGTGCGACACTGTCAGCAAGTCAGCTTTCCGTGTCTGTGACAAAATGCTGGAGGAAATCAACTTGGAGAGGAGAGACTGATTTTGGCTCGTGGTGCCAGCGGTTCCACACCATGGTCGCTTGGTCTCACCACTTTGGGTCTGAGGACAAACAGCTTGGAGGGGATCACATGGCAGGGCGAAGCCGCTCACTGCAGGGTGGCCAGGAAGCAGGGCTGGGGACAGGTCCAGGGTCAAGAGATCCACCCATCCCCTCACTAGGCCCTCCTCCCAAAGTTTGTGCCCCCTCCCAACAGCACCACTAGCTGGGTGCCCAGCCTTCCATACACGGGCACGTTCCGGGTCCAAACCACAACATGCACGCAGACCACACTTTCAAAATCACACTTCCGTGGTGAGATAACTGCAGATTCATGTTCAGTCATCAGAGGCCAAGCAGAGAGATCCCTGGGGTCCTTTGCCCAGGTTCCCCCCATGGGAGCGTCCTGCAAAACTGCACAGCTGTGCCAGCAGGACACGGATGTGACACAGTCCCCACATGGCACCCCCACCAGGACCTGCTGCTGCCCTGCAGAGCCCACCCCTACCTGCCCACCAGTCCCAGACCCACCCCTGGCACCCCAGCCTTCTCCAGCGCAGTGGTCCAGCCACCTCCGGAGCTGCACCCTGCAGCCTGGTGCTGGCTTCCTCACTGGGCGAAGCTCCTGGGGGTCACTCAGGCTGCTGTGTGTGTGAATGGCCAGTCCCCTCTGCAGCACGGCTTCCTGAGGCTGAAGTCCCTGTCTTGTTTAGCATCCGTTGTGGAAGGACATCTGGGCGGTTTCCATTCTTTGGCTGTTAACAAAGCTGCTATGGAAACCCAGGTCCAGGTTTTCCTGTGGATGTCTCCGCTCCTCAAGAATGAACATCCAAGCTGTGATGCTGGGTTGTGTGCCTGTTCCGTGTTCCATTCTATGGGAAACTGTAACACAATTCTGCAGAGTGGCTAGACCATTTTGCATTTCCCACATTATGAGAGATCTTTTCTTTTCATCTAGGTCAGCATTTGGTTTTGCTTGTATATTAGCCATTTTGATGGGTGCGTCATGCTACCCACCACGGCTTCACTCTGAATGTCCCCAAGGCCAAGGGCACTGAACACCTGTCCATGTGCACGTCTGTCATCTGCACATGCTCTTTAGGGAAATATCTGTCCTCATGTTTTGCCCATTTTTAAGTCGAGTTCCTCAACTGGTTGGCTGCTGGTTCTTCATGTAGTCTAGACTTTGACCCTTAATGAGCATGTGGTGTGCAAATATTTCCCCCCACTCCATGGCTTTTCCTTTCATATTCTTGAGGGATCTTTGCAGAGTAATTTTTAATTTCCATGAGGTTGAATTGATCAAGCTTGCTTGATCAATCCTGCCCTTGGTATATCAGGTCTAAGAATTCGTTGTCCAAGGTTGGATCCCAATGATTTTCTAGCAGTCTTATATTTTTACACTTACATTTAAGTTCATTCCATTTTGAGTAATTTTTCTTCAAGGGCTGAGATTTAGGATGAGGGTCCCCAGTGGGACCCCTTTTTGTGATTCTTCTGGTAGGTTCCATGCTCTGTTCTACTGGTCCATGTGTCTGACCCTCTTTTAATACCACACTGTCTTGATTACTGTAGCTGTGGATTAAGCATTAATATTGGCTAGAGTGATTTATTCCACTGTGCTCTCCTTTTCCAAAATTGTTTTGACTGTTTTAGAGCCTGTGCTTTTTCAGATGAATTTTAGAATAAGTTTTTCTATATTCTACAGAAAAAGTTGTTGGGATTTTGATACAAGCTGCACTAAACATACAGATCAGTTTGAGAGCCAACACTTGTACTACAGAGTCTTCTAATCCATGAACATGGTATGTCCTTCAATTTATTTAGGTTTTCTTTGCTATCTTTTATCAACATTTTATAATTTGTAGCATACAAACTCTTAACATTTTGAGTATTTAGGCCTAAGTATTTTATTTACTTTGGGGTGATTGTAAATGGCCTTGTTTTTGTTTCTTTGTGGTTCTGGAGATGAACCCAGGGCTTTGTGCATGCTAAGCAAGTGCTCTAGCATGAAGCCATATCCTCAGCCTGGCCTTGTGGATTTATGTTGGGTTCTACATGTCAATTGTTGGCACAAAGAACTGTGACTCATTTGGTTTTGATCATTTACACTGCCATCTTGCCAAACTCACTTACTGGTTCTAGGAGTTTTTTTTGCGTACATTTCTTGGAATTTTTTTACATAGATCATTGTATCATTTGCAAATAGTTATATTTGTTCTTTTATGGCTCATACATCCTTTATATCATTTTCTTAATTTAAAAAAATTCCAGTATTATGCTGAACAGCAGTGGTGAAAGTGAGCAGCCCTGTGTTGTTCCTGATCCTAGAAAAAAATATTTCAGTCTTTTCACCTGCAGATTTTTTGTATATGCTCTTTATCAAGTTGAAAATCTATTTCTAGATTTCTAGGAAGTTTTTATTATGTGTAGGTACTGGATTTTGTTAAATGCTTTGCTGTGTCAATTGATGTGATTATGTATCTTATGGTGATATGGTGGAACACACTGGCTGATTTTTGAACATTGAACCAGCCTTGCATACCTGGATTGTTTCACTTGGTTCAGTAATTTATACATTGCTGAATTCAGTTTTCTAGTATTTTGTTGAAGATTCAGAATCTGCATGTATGAAAGGTTCGACCTGTTGTTTTCTTTTTGGTGCTGTCTTTGTCTACGATGGTCATCAGGTAATGCTGACCCCTCTCTTCTTTGAATGTTGGATAGGTTTCTCCAGTAGAATTTTCCTTGGGAGTTCTTTTTTAGGAGTTTTAAAGAATTCAGTGTTGTGACTTATATCACTGACGTCAGAGCTTTCCTCTTTCTGATGTACGCATCTGCTGCTATCGATCTCCCACTCAGAGCCGATCTGGCTATATCCTGCGTATTTCGATCGGCTGTGCTGTCATTTTATTAAGTCCTATGCATTTTAAATTTTCTTTTGAGGCTTCCGATTTGGCCTGTAGATGAACTAACAGTGTATTATTTGACTCCCAGCACTTAGAAGCTTTCCTGCTCTCTTTCTGCTGTGATTCTTTAATGTGTGTTTGTGTCTTTTGCATTTGGGGAGGTTTTCAGGCATGCTGTCTTCGAGTCCTTTTCCAGCCCCCTCTTTTTCTCCTCTTTCTAGGACAGACGACATAAATGCTGATAGGGTTGTTTGTTACTGTCACACAGATCCCCGTGGTTCTGTGCATGTTTTCCAGTCTCTTTTTCCTCTGTTGTTGAAATGGGTGATTTCTATTGAACCGCCCTCCAGTTCATGAATTCTATCTTCTGTCATCTTCCACTATTTGCCCCCATGCAGCAAGGCTTTTTAAAAAAATCATTGTTGTATTTTTGAGTTCTATAATTTCACTTTTTCCTTTCTTATATCTTCTATTTCTTTGCCAAGATTTTCTATTCTTTTATTTGTTCGGGAAAACTCGTAACTGGTTGGTGAAGCTACTTTAAAATACTGGGCATGATCCCCACATCAGATTCAGCTCAGTGTTGGGGTCTTCTGTCTTTTTTTCCATTCATGTTTCGGTTTTTCTGGTTCTTGGTATGATGAGTGAAGTTTTTATTGAATCATGCTGGATGCTAATTCTTTCGCATCCAGTTGCTCCAGCATCATTAGTGAAGAGACGATCTTCCCCGCTTGAATGGTCTTGATACCCTGGTCATGACTCAGCCTACCTCAGTTCAGTCCATAGCACTACACAACAAACATCCCAACAGTGAAAATCAGCTGGCCACTCATGCATGTGTTGAGTTTTGGACTTGCAATTCTATACCATTGCTCATGATGTCTCTCCTTGTGCCAATACCACACAATTTTGATTACTATAACTCTGTAATAAGTTTTATCAAGTAGAGTGATTATTGCAACTTTTCTCTTTTCCAGGACATATGTTGTTGATGTATGTTGGCCCTTTGCAATTATACATGAATTTTAGAATTGGCTGGTTCATTTCTGCAAAAAGACAGCTGGGACTCTGATAGGAACTGTGTTGAACCTGTACATCAGTCTGGGGAGTGTTCTCACCTGAACAATGTTAAGCACTCCCATCCATGAACACACAATGTCTTTTCACTTATTTAGATCTCCTTTCATTTCTTTCAACAATGTCTTGTGGTTTTTGAATGCACAAGTCTTGCGCCTCTTTGGTTAAATTTCTTCCTACATCTTTTATTATTATTATAGACTTTATTATTTTTGATGATACTGTAAGTGGAATTCCTTACTTAATGTCCTTTCCAGATTGTTACTACCAGCATATAGAAGCACAAGTGATCTGAGTACTGACTTTAGGGTCTGGTTTGCTTTGTTACACAGTCCCTGCTGAGCAGACCCTGCCTGACCTGTCTTGATGGTTTGAGAGTCCTCTTCGTCCAGCGACTGGGAGGTGTGTACTTGCAGAGTTTTAAGTTTGCTTATGGAGTTTGCTTTCGACCTTTGCTGCTTCTCCGTGCTAGGTTTGCTCTGGTGTCTGACCTCAGTGGGTCAAGGCTGCTCCTCAGCTGTGATCTGCCAGCCCACTGCACTGCCCTGGGTGATGGCACACTCCCCACACTCCCTCATGACCAGGACTCTGCTGGCCCCCACTCTCTCTTTTCCAAATCTTCCTTTTATTTATTATTTTATTTTATTTTTGGTACCAGGGATTGAACTCAGGGTGCTCAATCACTCAGCCACATCCCCAAGTCTTTTTATTTATTTATTTTTTAAATTTTGAGACAGGGTCTTGCTAAGTTGCTGAGGCTGGCCTCAAACTTGTGATCCTCCTGCTTCAGCCTCCTGGCAGGGTGCTGGGAATACAGGCATGAGCCATCAGACCCACTCAAGTCTTCCTTTTAAGTTTCTCTTTCTGTACCTTTTACCTCAGCCTTTTTCTCTCAGACTATTTCTAAGTTCCTCCTGTTTTTAAAAACTCATTCGGCATTAAGAGAGAGCAGGCTTTCCACATGAGAAGCACCATGCAGGGAGCTGACAAAGGCGCCTAGGGACTCTCCTCCGGAACTCTGACGCAGACAGTGGCGGTTCCTGTCATCTGCCTGGCGCTCCAGCCCCCTGGGGAGAGCAAAGGCGCTGCTCAGGAGGAGCGAGGCACAACCAGACGAGAGACCCCAGGAGTCAGGGCAGGCAGGGCAGGAGCCTACTGACCCCATGAGCCAGGGCTGGGGCCTCTGGGGCAGGGGGAGTCACTGAGGGGCTTCCCTACACATGTGGCCACTGCCTCTGGGACTGGGTGGGCCACCTCCTCTCCCCAGCGACACCCACGTCAACACTGTCCGGAAAGGATGTCACAGACAGACCTGAATGGGCTCAGATCAGAAGCTTGGGGTGTCACAACCTGTCTTGCTGCCAAGAGGGACACTAGGTGCTGCCAGGGACAGAAGGGCGCAGGGCACACAGTGAGTCGTGGCCACTCACTCCCGGAAGTCGGGTATCACTCCTCATTGGTAACAGGAGGGAACACCGACTCGGAGGCCCTGCGGACTGCAGAGACCCGCTGGCGGGTCCTGGGCCTGCAGAGGGACCCTGCAGCGACCCGGCAGCGACGCCTAGGGAGCCAGGGTCTGGCTCTTTCTGACCTTTACACATCAAATAGAGGCAGCGGCTTCAGAGCTCAGGGTGGATTCGGGCTCCCAGAAGAAGGGTGAGGCCGTGGCCTGGGCCTCCCGCGACGGCTTTCCATCCAGCCCTGGGCAGCGTGCGCTCTGGGGACGGTCTGGCTGCCCAGCGGCAGGTGCGGTTCCCCTTATGAACTCCGCGAGGGAGGCGCCCGGGCGGCCGGGGAGTGGCCTCCAGACCGTGACGGCCGAGGACCCAGCTTCCCCCGCCAAGGGCGGCTCCACCCTCCTCGATTTGAAAGTCGCCATCCACACGGCGACTTCGATTCCGAGTCGGGAAGGCGCTGCTGCCCAGGCCTGACCGGAGCGGAAGGCCCCAGAGCCATCCCGGAGGCAGCTGTGCACGGCGACATCCTGCACAGCGGCTGCGCAGTGGGCGCCGCCCACCTGCCCTGACCTACCTGGGACGGCGCGGCGCCTCCATGAGCCTCCTGGCCAACACAAGCAGCAGGGCGTCCACTTGACACGAGATGAGGCCTAAGGGGGCAGAAGCTGTCCAGGACGCGGCCCTCCGCCCACGTGGCTCACTCCAGTGGCCTCTGCCAGGCTGGATCGTGCGGCTGCAGCGGATCGATCCCCAAGGTCAGGGGCGCCTGCCACTCTGGTGCCTCGGATAGGTCCCCAGGAAGTGCCAAGATCAGACGAGTCCCCTTTAACTCAGAGGGGGGACATGGTGCCCAGGGCAGGGCCTCTGGGGAGAGATTAGATCAGGGAGGCTCCTCAGGGCGATGGAGTCCCCGGAGTGGCTCCCAGTGGACTGAGAGAGCAGAGGGACTGGCTGACCCACGTCCCCTGCCAGAGGGGATGCAGCTCAGATGCCCTTGGCCTGCAACCTGCTGCTTGGCCTCCCAGGCCCCAAACCATGAGCCCAAATACACTCTATAAATCAGCCCACCCCAGGCATGTTTTTCCTTTTAGGCGGACACATGCCTTTATTTTTTTACTTTTATGTGGTGCAGAGGACGGAACCTCACACGTGCTAGGCGAGCTCTCTACCACTGAGCCCCAGCCCCAGCCCCGGTATTCCTTACAGTAAGGAGAGGCTACTGTCACCCTGAGATTGGGGTCATGAAGAAACACCAACACTGCCTGCCCAGTGCAGACCCGCCTGACCTCCTGGGCCTGCCCTCTGGTCTCTTCACCACCTGCTGGCTGATGGAAGGTGCCTGCCCCGCACACCAGGTGTCCGTGTGCTCACATGAGCCCCCAGAGACTCTAGATTTTAGCAGTTGAGGTATTTTTCCAATTCTTTTTTGGGGGGGGTTGCCAGGGATTGAACCCAGGGGCACTCCACCACTAGGCCACATCCCCAGCCCTATTTTGCATTTTATTTTGAGACAGGGTCTCACTGAGTTGCTTAGTGCCTCCCATTGCTGAGGCAGGAGGATCGCGAGTTCAAAGCCAGCTGGGTTTGAACTCGCGATCCTCCTGCCTCAGCCTCCTGAGCCACTGGGATTACAGGCGTGCGCCACTGCGCCCAGCTGGATTTTTCTAATTCTAATGAATCACTCCTAGAAGAGAATCTGCCCGCGTTAAGTAACTGGCAGTGTCTGCAGACTTGACTTGCTCCTGCCGGCTGCCACGTGCACGGCAGTGCCCGATGACGTCAGTGGCTGACCTCAGGCTTGTAGCAGGCGGCATGGCAGAAGGCAAGCGCAGTCACCATGACACCTCCACAAGCCATGTGACAGACCCAGGCGGTAGCACCAGCCCAAGATCACCACAGAAGACAGGCCCGCCATGGGCAGAGGAAGGGTCCCTGGAGCAGCATGCCTGGGCCTGCACACCGGCATGCCCTTGGCAAGGACCTGCAGGAAGGCGAGAACAGTACACGGGGTGTCCGCGGCGAGGAGCTCCGGGCCCTGTGTCCCCTCGGCAGTCGGCATCACCACCTGCAGCCCCATGTTCCCAGGCTCCTTGTATCCGCCTTAGTGGTGCTTGAATCTGAGAGCTGGGTGCCTCTCCACTCATGGGATCAGTGAGGCTGTGTGGACAGTCCCTGCAGGCCCGGCCTCAGCCTCACAGGCAGAGCCCAGGGGACCTGAGTTCCCTGGGTTGGGTCCCGCTGTGCAGCTGGGCCACGAGGGTGTCTGGAAGCCCGTGCTCATTGCTGCTCGTGGGTTTGCTGCGCCTGGAACCCTGACTGGCTCGGAGCCCCTCGAGCCCACAGGCTGGAGGCAGTGCCAGCCGGGTCACCCACAGGGTGCTTGGAGCTGAGGGTCAGGCACACGAGAGAGTGCCTGCCACCACACTAATCCTTTACAAAACCAAATCTGGCTGCCAGGCTCGAATTGAGTAAACATCCTACCATATTCAGATCGGATCGGTCTGACGCTCCACTTGGCCCCTGGCTTCCAGCCTTTGCTCCCACTTGCCCAGCACCACCCAAGACTGACCTCACACTTACACTCCAACATCTAGACATCTGAGGTGGTTAAAAATAACCAGGAGGGTCATTAAGTTCTGGAAAGTGCCACCCAGGCTCCTAGTCACAGCTGTGTCCGGGTCCCTCCTGGCTGGAGCAGCAGTTCCCAGCAGGTGCAGCTCTCAGGGGTCCCTAAAGGAAGAGGGGTACTAAATTAAGAGCTGGATTCCAGCAGGCAGGAGGGGGAGCCTGCTGTGCCTGCCGAGGGGCCAGGGGGCCGGGGCCTCCGCGTGTGCAGCAGACCCGCTCTCCTTGGTGGAATGACGCAGCAGGCGCCTTCTGGTGCTGCCTTACATTTCCATTGGTCTTTTTCTAAACTCACCATGAAATTTAAATACTGGATGCTTTCTTTTTAGTAAATGTATTACTGATTTTACTTTGTTCTGATAAAAGTTTCTCTTCTGAAACTGAGAGCACCAAGGTATTTCTCATCTGACACGGGTCAGAATGACACACGGCTGACAATCTGCTCACATTGTGGCCACCGAGGCCCACGATCTATGCCTGTCCCCACGCAGTTACACTGCTTCTCAAGCGGCGTCCCAGGAGTACTGCAGACCCACCTGCTTAGACCACAGGTGCCTGCAGGTGAGATGCCCAGCAGGCAGAGGGCCAGCTCACCTCCCTGGTCTGTCTTAGCTGCCCTGTGAAGGGGGCTGCTGGATTCTTCCATGGAGGAAGAGACTGGAGTTTCTGGGTGCCAGAAGGGACCCTGAGTACTCCCACGCATGACACATAGGCCCTCTCTCAGGGTCCAGCCCCAGGGGCAGAGTCTGGCCCTTGGACTGTGAGTGCCAGTCTGAGCACTCCTCACAGTGGACTAGCAGGAGCCCTGTGGACAGAGACTTGACCTCCCACAAACCGGAGCCCCTCCACTACCAAAGAACACTCCTACACAGACCGGACCCCTAAATGTCTCTGCTTCTCAAGAAATCACCATCGGGCATGCAGATATTCAGACCCACGTGGCCCCCTGGAGCCCTGGGCCCTCCTCCTTGTTCAGGTCTGCCCCTCTCCTGCACCCACACATCCCTGCGCCGCCCATCTGCTCCCTCAAGCTGCCCCCACACATCCGCACAGGGCTGCCGGAGTCAGCAGCACCTCCCACTCCAAACAGCCTTGGCCCTCCTGCCCTCCTGGTGCCTGCCAAACATGCTCCCCCTGGAAGACCAGCCCTGGACCAGGAGACAGGAGGCGGCCTGTACCAGATCTGTGCATCCTCCGGAGAGGCTGAGGACCTCAGGATGACACTTGCCAGGGCAAACCCCACCTTTTATCATTTCCCAGCACCCTGTGCTCCACAAGACCTATTAACTATGCACATACACCTGCAATGATGATAATGCGCTCCTGACATACCCTGGGCAGAAACTCTTAATTATGATTCAAACAATTAATCAACCTGAACATATTTTCTGAGCATCTGGCCCAGTCAGGACTCTTATCAGGCGCTGAAAAGGGAAAACCACACAGCCCCCTCTGGCAGCCAGGACCAGGGTCCCTTCTTCTTTCTGTGTCTCCACAAATACACAACACAATTTGTTTATTAAATCATGGAAATCTCAAGGTATCAAAAGTTTGCAAAGTGGGATGTATATATTGGCACCAGCCTCAGACCTTACAGTTCTCTCCTTCCCCAGCAAGACAGCAACAACGTCACCTCTGGGCAGCACAGCACAACCCACACCTCTGGCTGGCACCCACCAGGACCGACGGACAAGTGGGTTTTGACCCCTCGTGTGATACAAGTTCATAGTTCAAGGGAAGGCACAATTCCACCCCACTGAGGACAGGAAGGAGGCCCACAGGCCAACCCCAGCCACAGCTCAGCCCTGCAGCCCGAGGGCAGGTAGGGGCTGGGAGGAGAGCCCTCGCTGCCCTCATGGCCAGTTGCTGGTGGACTCCCCCAGCTTTCTCAGCAGAGAAGAAAACTGCTCAAGGCGATTCCAGCGCCCCCACCAACACTGACCCTGGGTTTGCCCCCTGATCCCAGGGCTGGGCTGAGTAGTGAGCTGCTTGGAACTGCTCAGAGATTTCCCAGCTGAGTCAAGATCCATTACTTACAACCTGACCAGGGCTACCAAAGGCAAATGTGGAGGACTGAGGAGGCTCGGGCCAGGGGAGAAGGGCTTCCTGGAAGTCTGGGGACCCAGAAGAGCCAGGGAAAACCGAGTTGGACAAGGGGCTAAGGGGTCCCGAGGATAACCTGCCACCGTCGCGCTGCCTACAGCAAAGTTCTGAGGGTCAGAAATCCAAATGGCAGGAGCCAGGCGGGCTGGGAAGGGACCTCCGGGGCCCCCCCACACTGGAGCACAAACACGCGCAGGCCAGGATGCCCCCACTCCCCGGAGCATGGGCACTTGCAGGGCTTGTGGGAGCAGTAGAGGCCCAGAGCAGACCAATTCACCCCGCACTTGCCCGCCGAGGTCCGGACCCGCTCAACGCCCGACACTCCTCGCCCCCTGGGGCCACTGTACGAACCGCGGGCGCCGCCCGCGCCCCAGCCGCAGCTCCCCATCTGGGCCGGGCTCAGCGAGAAGGCGCGGCGCACGCTGAGGCTGCGAGTTTGCAGAATTCCCTGCTGCTGAAGCGGGGACCCTCCCCAGACCCAGACCCGCGCGGAGGGTCAGAGAAGACCGGGGGGGGGGGGGGGGGGGGGGGGGGGGCCCGCCGCGTGCGCGCGCGTGTGAGACGCGTGCGCGCGCCTGTGCCGGTAAGCTGGCCGTGGGGAAGATCGCCTCACCACCTTTCTGGCCAGGAAGGCGAACGAGCGAGCGTCACACATTCGCCCATGTCCCCCATCTTCGCAGGAGCCGGGTGCGCTCACCTTCCAAGCCAGGCAGGGCATGAGGGAGCCCTGGTCTCCCCCGGGGACCCCTGTCCCAGGCGCGGGCCCTCTGCCGGTCCCCTTTTCTCTCACCCAGGATCCTGCAGGACGGATGCTGGCAGACGGGGCGGCTGCAGGTTCCAAGCTCCAGCGGCTGCCCGGACCTCCATGAAAGCGCCCGACACGGCCGAGCCCGCGCGTCTCCGGGGCTCGAGCGCGTGGGGCGGGGGCGGTGCCCGTGCAGCCCGCCCCGCCCCCTCAGGCGTCCTTCCCGCAGCTCCCGCGTCCCCTCCACGGCCCGCGACCCAAGCGCAAAGTGCGCGCACCGGGCAGTGGCAGCCCGCGGGCAGGCGCCGGTGCCCCCGTCCCGCCGCCGGTGCCCCCGTCCCGCCCTGGCTCCCGGGCCCTCGGGGCAGACCGCGGCTCCACCCAGCGCGCAACTTTACCTCGGGGCTACTGCCGGCTGCGCGCGCCTGCCGGCGATTCCTGGGGCGGAGCGCGGCGTCCGCGAGCCGGCAGCCGGAGTCTGACACCGCCCTGCCCATCGGCCCGGTCCCGCCCGCGGTGGCACTGCGCCCTCTCGCGCCCAGCGGGGTCCTGGGGAGACCCCAGGCTCTGGGAGCGAGGCCAGCCGCTGGGCACACCGCTTGCAGGACCATTCCTGGACATGGACATGTGCACACACACGAACGCAGACACAAGCACGTCCGCACCCACAGCATCACACTCACGAGACTCACACACGCTTATCACTTGGCACACTCGCATTCACACCAGCTCTTACACCCACACATGCAGGCTCACACTCAGTGCTCACGCTCACGCTCATAACCACAATATCACACACTTGCACAGACACACCCAGGCATATACACACTCAGGCTCTCACACACACTTGCATAGGCTTAAACCCCAGGCACACAGTCTCTCTCTCTCTCTCTCTCTCACACACACACACACACACACTCACATAACCCAACAGATGCACATGCATACTCAACCCAGGCACACTCACACTCAGGCATGCACACGGACATGCACACTCATGCTCAGGTGCTCACACGGACACACCCAGGCACATTCATATGCTCAGACACTCGCACTCACACCCAGGTGCTCACACTTGCAACTCACCCAGGGGCCTTTCCAGAGGCCCTTGCAGTGCCCCTGAAGCACACCAGAGCAGTGGACAGTGTAGAGGCCCTGGGGAGGACATGCAGCTGTGAGTGGGTTGGGAGAGACTGACCATGCAGGACATGCCTGCCATCCAGCCGTAGGTAACCTGTGGAGGAGCCCTTGGGCACACAGAAGGCCCAGTGACAGTTGTGTCACTGCTGCATCCACAGATGGAGACTTCCTGCCTAGCACCAGGCCAGGGAAGGGAGTCTTTACCTCTGGAATCATTCACTGAAAGTAGCAGTTGGGAGGCCAGAGCCGCTGTCCCTGAAAAGCCACTGTCTCCCAGGGAACGTGACCACTTCTGGGCAGGTGATACGCTGTTGGGTCAGCAGATGTGCCTCACAGGGCTGAGCTCCTGGCCCCTGTGGACATCCTGGCTGCAGAGGCAGAGTGGGCTGGGACCCTCTGACAAGAAAGTAAGCAGACGAACAAGGGAGCCCTTGGGGAGGTCCCAGGGTGCGCCAGGCATCCGCGACTAAGGCCACAGGTTTCCAGTCTGTCCTCTCCTTCCTGGTAGGCCCCTGGAAACCTGGCCACCCTGGCTGTCTGTGCAGACCCTCACCCGTACCAAGCCCCCGAGTCCCTCCAGAGAGGTTTCACCCCACCCCTGTTTGCAGACTCCACGACCTGTCTATCCAACTGAAGGCTTGGTTGTCCTTTTGTGGCCTCGGGGCACATCTGTGAATGACCTGGCTTTGGTACTTGATCTCCAGGTCTCTCTGTTTGTGCAGCTTTTAGAATTTTTTTCTCTGACCCACAAATTTTGTTATTTGTTTCTTTAAAATCTAGGTGCAGGGCCGTGGTTGCAGCTCCGTGGCAGAGCGCTTGCCTGGCATGTGTGAAGCTCTGGGTTCAATCCTCAGCACCACATATAAATAAATAAATCAGTGGAAGGTATCACCTCCATCTATCACAAAAAAAAAAAAAAAATCAAGAAAAACCTACATGCAGCATGTTACACTGAGTTCCTGCCACTGCCATTCTGTCAGTTTTTAACCAACCACTTTGTGAGCCTGTCTGCTCCTTTTTGGCTCCTCTGCCACTGGAACATGGGCACCGAGCTGGCCATCCAGCACCAACGTGTGCTGTGTTTCACGAGAAGAGTGCATGCGCTCCAGCCGGGGCTCCAGAGGCTGCGAGGCTGCAGACCAGTGTTTGTGGGCTGGGTGTGACGCAGGCTCGGCTCTGCCTCCCATCTGTGCTGCTGGCTCACTCGACACGTCCCACCATGTTGGGAAGGCTGTCAGTGATAAGTAGTTCTGAAATTGAAATAAAATCAATCAGATGTGAGCTGGTTGGTCCAGCGACGTTGCACATCCACCCGCGGACAGCACTGTGGCCTAAGTGCCCCAGTTAATTGGCCTCTTAGCCTGGGTCTCCGTCCACCACTCTCTTCTTGGGATCAGTGCGGGGTGAGCTCCATGGCAGGGATGGCAGTCTGTGTCCTTGACCAGGTTTCTCACTCCCTGCTTCAGTGTCCCTGTGTGGAGGCTGGGAACAATGGCAAGGCCAGCCTGCTATTGGACTGACTGCTGAAGGAGTCAGTCAGGGGCTTGGCTGACCTGTGCTGAATGACCCAGTTACCGACACCACGTTAGGCGCTTAGGAAGCATACAACCTTCAGGATGTTTCAGGGTGTTGAAGCCGCCTGCCACTGAGTGTTGGAGCACAGGGTCCAGGACATGTCTGGGGAGGTCATCTGTCCAGTCGAGGACCCCTGGGTGGCATCGCAGGGCACCATTACACTCTGATGGCACTCTTGGAACTGCGTCCTCTCTGGCGTCCTGGCCATCTGTTGGTGCTCCTCTGTGCCAGCCAAGGGAGCCCAACTGCAGCCGGGTTCCACTCCTTCTCTCTGCATTTCTCCTCTCCAAGCCCCTTCTTTGCCTCATGGACCTTGTTCCCTGTTGTTTTTGCTGCTTGGTTTCTGGACTTGAGCTGTCTTGCGCTTCGCATTTCCAGTGCCACTGGAATTGGAGTCGGGCAGCAGGTGCAGGAGGCCAGAGAGCAGGGGCTGTCAGACTCGGGAATCGGGCGCTGGCGAGGTGGAAGGGCGGGCCACCAGCAGCCGCTGCGCCTGCTGGCTTTCCTGGGTGCCCGTCCTCTGCGTCCGGCCTTTGCTTTTGTGCAGGTTCTGTCTCCGGAGGGAGCGCTGCCTGGACACAAGCTCTCGGTGGAACGCTTGTGAACTTGTGGAGCCCACCGAGGGGGATCGCGGGCCCTCTGCGTCCCCACCCCCAGCACTCGGGGTCCTTTGCTACAGTGCGCTGTTTGCGTGCAAGGCAGCGTCAGGAGAGCACGGATCTCCGCCTTTCACTGCAGTTCTCAGTCTTTCCTGGGCTGCAGCGTCGCTGGGAGAGCTGTTCAGACAGAATCCTGCCCTGCACCTCGTGCCCTGCTTTAGAGACACTGCCTTGAAGGGATGGGTGTCTTCTCCAACCCTGGGGTTGCGACACCTTCACAGCCGTCGGGACGGAACCACCTGGTGTGTTATCAGTGGGACCCCTGGCGTGGATGTAGCCTGTGATGCCCACCAAGCCACGAGGCACTTCAGAAGAGGCACTGGTGCTTCCGGGGCCAACACTTCGGACTGACAGGAGCCATGACAGGTGTCACGCAACCCCATCCACTAAGACACTGACTGTCAAAGTTTGCAGACTGAACTGACACCACACAGGGACGCTTGCGCACCCCAGTGGCCATAGAACACAGGTCGGTTTCCCCATGCCCCTGGGCAGGAAAACCACTGCCAACAGCTGTGTGCACGGCTAGCTTCTGCCAGGCTGGGTCTGCAGGGCACCTTCCCCCAGAGAGCCCAGTGCAGGCTTCATGCACCCCGGAACCCCTCCTCAGCTGCGCCCGCTGAGCCTCAGGGGCATACCTGCTGCCCACGTGGAGCGCTGGTGGCTTCTCCGCCCACACTTGGATGCGAGGAGGTCAGAGCAGCCTCCGCTGTGCCAAGACTGCGTTCAGCAGGGCACGGGGCGAGCAGGTCTTTGTGATGAACTGTCTCCCTTGGGGCTCAGGTTCGAGGAGATGGAACGAGGTAGACAAGCAGTCGGGGGCTGCAGGAAGAGGACTGAAAGTGGTGAACCAAGGTGGAGGCTGGAGAGGGCTCAGAGAGCCCACCCACCCCATCAGAGCTGGGAGGGCAGAGTGGACCAGGAGGGAGGGTGGCTGGCCCGGGGGCATCTGGGGAGCAGCCCCAAGGCACAAAGATGTAAAATGCTACAAACTAGAGAAGGAAACATGGTCGAGGCTGAAGAAAGCAGGTGAGACTGGCTGTGGGAAGGCTGAGGCCCCAGGGGAGCCAGCAAGGGAGGCCACCGCCAGCAGACTTGCTGAGGGGCGCAGCGCCGAGCAGACCAGGTCCCGCTCCACAGCCCTCGGAGGGGCTGCTCAGGCTGCGCGGGCAGAAAGCCAGGCCTGGCTGCTGGGCACGGGGCTCTCTGCAGGTGGCAGACTTCCTGAGCGTCCGACAACACTGGCAAGAGCCACGGGACTGTCCATTGACTGGCCGTGCACATGGCGTCCAGCTGTGTCTCAAGAGAGCTGATGCCAGCAGTGAGGGGGAGCATGTCCGCTTGTCCTGAGAGGTGGCCAGGAAATGGAGATCACGGGCAAGACCCGGAAGAAGGTTGTTGATTTGAAGGAATCCAGGAGAGGAAGCACCTGGGTGTCCAGAATAGGCACTGAATGGAGACTGGCCTGCAGCTGCCCGCAGCTCACCAGCCAGGCCTCCTGGGGGCCACCTGGCTCCATGTGCAGATTTGAGCGTACCTCACTGCTGCTCCTCTGGGCCAGGGGGAAAGAAGAAGAGCAGAATGTAAGCGCGGGCCACCCGAAGCAGCTGCAGGTCAGGGCTGCACCCAGGGCTCAGCAGCAGGACTCGTCCATGCAGCCGCCGCACAGCTAGCCGGGCGAACGCTGGCTTACCTTCGCCTGCGGGTGTCCTGTGACAGCCTTGCCCATGTCCCTCAGGGTCCAGAGCCCCTTCTGGCTGGGAGCTGCCTGATCCATCAGTAAACTTAAACAAACTCTTCACAACTCGACAGCACCTTGGTTCACCTTTGAACACATCTAAGGTTATGACAATGACGACCGGGGAGCCCAGCAGAGCAGAGCACACAGACCCGCAGGAGGAGGAAGGATGGGAAGGGATCGTGGACACGGCATCAGGAATCCCCACCGCGTGTGCTTACAGTGCACCAGTGGGAAAGGAGAGGCAGAACACGCGGGCCAGTCTAAGGACAGGTCTTGAGCGGCTGCAGGCAGCTGCTTTTAAGAGTCTGTTACTTTTCTTCATTTCCACATTTTCTACCAAGAATTGTGGGACACTCGTAGCCACAAAAGGCTGAACGCACCACTCACAAAGGGTGCTGTGTGGCTTCTCTGTTCAGTGGCCAAACACCCCACAAGAAACAACTTAGGAGCACAGTTTATATGGGGATCAGGGTTTCAGAGGTTTCAGTCCACAGACCATCGACTCCATAGCTCTGGGCCCGGGGTGAGGCACACTAATGGCAGAAGGGCCCAGTGGAGGAAAGCTCTCTGCTCATGGTGGAGTGGAACGGGAGAGAGAAAGGGGGAAAGAAAAAAGGAACTCAGGGAAGATGCACCCTTCCAGAGCAGCCCCCAGTGACCCACCTCCTCCAGTCATGCCCCATCCATCCACAGTCACCACCCAGCTTGTCCATTCAAACTAGGATGGACTGATGAGGTTACAGCTCTCACTATCCAGTCATTTCCCCTCTGAGCATTCCTGCATCAACACAAGAGACCTGGGACGGGGAGACACTTTATATCAACCATAACATTCCACCCCTGGTCCCCAGAAGCACCTGTCCATCTCACAGTGCAAAATGCATTAGTTCATCTCCAAGAGTCCACAGTCTTCACAGTTTCAGCTTTTCCCCAAACGTCCAAGTTCAGCGTCTCTGCTGAGACTCAAAGCAAACTCAGCTGTGAATCCCTATAAAAATAAAAAGCAAATTACATTATCAAATACACAGTGGCAGAGAGCGAAAGGGAGGAATAGGGGCATAGAAAGAGGAATGGGGCCAAAGCAAGACTGGAACCCTACTGGCAAACAGCCCCTTAACTCCACCTGTAACTCGGCACGCAGCATGGAGGACACTGGCTGCAAGGTGTGAGTCTCAAAGGGCTTGGGCAGCCTCACCCCTTTGGCATGCCAGTTGCAGTGCACGTGGGCTCTCTGAACCTGGCTGTCTCTGCAGCCATCAGCTTTTCTCAGAAGACAGTCCCTGTCACTATCGTCTCTTGTCCCTGGAGTCTCCAGCTTCACTTCACCTTCACAGTTTCATGCTTTGCCCTCTCAGGGGAAACCTGCAGGGACTCCAACCCTGCTACACGTTACCTGGCCTTCCAGACCTTCCTTTGAAATCTTGGTGGAAGCCTCCATGACCCCTTAACTCAAGCACCCTGCATTCCTGCAGAATCATGTGGATAACGCCAAGGTCTGCAGCCCCTGGAATCACAGCTGCGGTGGCCTCTAGTACCCGTGTGGCTCAGTATGATGAATCAACTTCCTAGGCACCCCTGAGTAGCAGGGCACCCCTATGATCTCTTTTCAATTAAATTTTGTTTTCTGTACCCTGGAGCCAGTAGTAGATGTGGTCTTGCAAATTCCCAAGATGCCTCAAGTCAGCTTTCCTATTGTCTCTGTGCAAAGTAGTTAGCACCTTTTTAGGGGCTGAAATCGCTTCAACAAGCACACTTTCCTTGGCCCCAACTTTCATACACTTTTCTGACCAAACTGCAATTTAAAAAAATCCTTTAGCTCTGCTCTCTACTCCCAATTCTCACAGTAATAAAAAGTGCCAGCAATATCCATGCCATTAACTGAGTGCTTTGCTGCCTTGAAATTTCCTTGGCTAGATTAATTAGTTCATCACCTTTAAATTCAGCCTCACACAAATTCTCAGGGCATGGGAAAAATGGATACAAGTTCTTTGCCAGAAGAAAACATGAGTGATCACTAGTTCAACTCCCAATAGAGTCCATTCCCCAAAAAAGTCCCCATTTCTCTCTGAAACCTCATGAGCCTCCCCCTTCCCTTTTTTGTTTTCTGAACCAAGGATTGAACCCAAGGGCCCTTTTCCACTGAGCCACATTCCTAGCCTGTTTTTGCTTTCTGTTTTCAGACAGGGTCTCACTAAGTTGCTTAGGGCTGAACTAAGTTGCTGAGGCTGGCTTTCCAATCCTCCTGCCTTAGCCTCCCAAGCCACTAGGATTATAGGCATGTGCATTGCACCTGGCATGAGTCTTTAGTGTCCACAATCCTATTGGCATTCTGGTCTCAGCTCCCACCAGAATTGCCCAGTAAGCTCTGCATACAAATTCTAAAACTTTCCTGCTTGCATCTCTAAACTTTCAGAATTCCTCTCTCCAATCAGCTCCAAATGTCCCTGAAGCATGTGGTCAGGTTGGTTACAAGGACCCCACATCTCAGTGCCAGTTTCTGTTTTCGTTAGCTTTTCCACTGCTGTGACCAGAATACTCAGCAAGAGCAGCTTGGAGGAGGGATTCATGGTTTCAGAGGTCTCTGTCCAAGATGGCTGGCTCCATGGCTTTGGGTCCAAGCTGAGGCAGCACATCCCAGGGAAGGACCAGCAGAGGAAAGCTGCTAACTAATGTCAGCCAGGAAGCAGAGAGGAGAGAAAGGAAGAGCCTCAGGGCAGATGCACCCTTCCTGGCACACCCCCGGTGACCCACCTCCTCCAGCCCAGCCCATCTGCCCACAGTTACTGCCCAGTCTGTCATTGGAAGTAGGTGGACTGGTGAAGTCACAGCCCTCACCATCCAATCCCTTCACCTGAACGCTACGGAACCAACAGGAGCTCGTGGGACAAGGCATCCCAAATTGCAGCAGATGCTCTCCATTTCTCGGTCTCTCCACTGCTGCGTCCACTACCCCTGAGACTAGAGGAAGAGGAGCCCTGCCTCCTTGTGCTTCTCTCCTGTGGCCTCTGAGAACCACAGTGAGTGGAAGGTGCTCTGCCGGAAGCCGTGTCAGCATTCACCAACAGGCTCCACTTTGTGAGAAGCTATTTCTAATCATACAGCAATTGATGAGCAAAAGTCCAATAGAAGAAAGACCCCGATCTGTTAGACGTCCTCGCACTAAAAATAAAAAGGAAGGGAAAATAATTCTGCAAGTGTTATTGCCAGTCTCAAACCAGATGAGAGGATGGCAGGCTTTGCCAAACACCCGCCTCACCCTTGTGCACCAAACAGGGAAACGCTTATTTATCCATAGATGGCCTCGACTGCAGCGATCCCGCGCTAGCCAGGACTCAGCTGAAAACGGCACATGTTGCAAACTGGCCCAGCAGTTTCACGCAAGATTCGCCCCATGGTCAGGTAACCAAGGGGACTGAGCGGGGTTCGATGGATATCACCCCAATTCTCCGGTCTTGGTGCTGCTCTTCCTGGCCCTACTTGCCAACGGGTTCCTGCGTGGAGACCAGGCCCCGCTGCTCCAGACCTGGTGTGAGTGACACTGCTGCAGAGAAGGTCCGGGCACCTCCAGCAGCTGGCTGCCCAGAGGCAGGAAAGACCCGCTCTGTGGGAGTGGGCAGCAGGAGCTCTGTCCTGGTTCTGTGTGCTGCGGGTCCCAGGAGGGACTGTGGGGCTTAGGGCTGGCCTGGAGTCAGCGTCCTTGGTCCAGGACTGCAGGGCACAAGTGACGATTCAGTGCCCTGCGCCTGCTCTCAGCCTCACTCCAGCACAGAAGGGATGGGTCCCTCTCTGACCTGCTGTGTGCCGTGGGGTTGGAGCCAGCCCGGGGCTGGGAGCGAGGGCACTGCAGAGTGCAGGGCCCGCGCCCCGAGGTCTCTCTTAGAGCAGATGGAAATCCGATTCAGAGCTGAGATGAGACTTGCGCTGGGACCCTCTGGTCCTGCTCTCGTTTCACGGGTGAGGAAAGCGTGGCAGCGTCTCCATGACACTGAGAGAGACCACATCCTGACGTGCGTTCCGAGTCTGAGGTCTACTCGCTACCAGGAAGGACACGTGGTCCTGACAGCATCGCAGGGAGCAGGAGGCCAGAGCGCCCTTGCCAGGAGCTGCGTGGCCCCACCAGGCTGACTGTCCTCCAAATCCTGAGCCTCGGGAGCGGATCAGGAGCAAGAGGAGAGACGTGAAGTGCTGGGCAGCCTGTGTCTCCTTCCAGCCGGGCAGTTGCAGTGGTTCTTCTGAGACTGTCTGCCAACCCGCCCATCACCGTGTGACTGTGGATCATCCCTCCAAGTTCTTCCTCACGCCCTCGAGCTGTGAGGCCTGGAGCTAGACCCAGCTCTGAGTGAGCCCCATCTGGAAGGACGTGGCCTAGGTCAGACAGGTTGCCAGCCACGCTCTCTGTGAACACGCCATCCTGTCAGGGAGGTGGGGCACAGCCCTTCACCTTCACAGCTCTGTGGAGAGCCAGCCTGCTTGCTGAGACACCACACCTCACGTCACACGGACACGGCGAGTCAGCAGTGGAAGCGGCTGCATGCAGGGACCCGGGCGCCCTAGGCCAGACCTCCCCCTCTCAAAAAACTTCTGGCCAGGAACTTTCCATCAGCAGCTGCCCACAGTGCTGCTGCTGTGCTGGACACACACACATCCAGGGCGCAGTGTGACCACGCAGATGGACTTGTCTGTCACGATGGACCCCTTAGGTGATGCTCAGGGAACCAGTGTCCCCTCCTCCTGGGTGGGGCTGTGTCTGCTGCCCCCAAACCAGCAGGGAGCCAGAAAAGGAGTCCCCAGTGGTCTGTGGGTGTGAGTGTCGGTGCCGACCCAGGCGCGGCGGCTTCTCGGGGCCTCCTTTGGGTGAAGCAGCGGAAGGGGGGGCACTGTCTCAAATGCCGTCCTCACAGAGCACCGCCCAGCTCATCTCCTGCAGCTGGACTCCCCGCGCCCTCCCACGGGGCCTTGCCCTGCTCCTGCTGGGTTTGTGGGGGCTCTGGCCTGTGTCCGAGGACACTGCCATCATGCCCTGACATTGCAGGGGTTCCTCGATCCCTTTGCATGCTGTCTCAGCAAGTGCTGGGGACGACACTGTGGCCAAGGTCTTCTCTAGCTGGTGCCTGTGGCGAAGCGACTTCGTGAGGGAGCTGAACTCAAGGCTCTTCTCCAGCTTCCCATCCCCCAAGACAGGAGGCCAGGGTCAGCAGTGTCCTGGCCTGACCTGGCTGCTTTCTGGCTCAACGAGCTGAACTGACAGGGGAGGCAGGGTCTGCGATCATGTGCACCAGCTACTCCTGAATGAAGGTGCTGCTTCAGCCACGCGCTGACCCCGGAGTGGGATGGACGGTGCACGGCCTGCCCGTCCTGTGGAGGTCAGCGGTCAGCCCCGGGGCAGCCACGTCTGCTTTCCAGAGCACACCTCTAGGGGTGTCCTCCCTGTTCCAACTCCCTGCAGCCTGCAGATCCCCAGCCCAGCACATCTCAGAGGCACAGGCAGGCCTGGCTCGGGCCGCACCTCTGTGTGTGTGTGTGTGTGTGTGTGTGTGTGTGAGTGTGTGTGTGAGTGTGTGCACTGCATGGGCACATACCACAATATTACATGTTACAATAGACTCCTCCATTTGGGGAAAAGTCATGGCAGCAATGACTGCTTCCAACAGGCCAGCCCCGCCCGGGAGCTGCAGGTGCTCCTAGCGGGCAGACAGCTGGCTCCACCTGGTCCCCATCAGGCTGTGGCTGCAACCAGACCTGCTGGACGCCAGATGGGCAGGAAGGTCTCTGAGCTCGGCATCCTGTGTGGGGCGTCCCTCCTGAGAGCTCTGCCGCCAGGAAGCTCTTGCCTGTGGCCCTTGCCTGTCCGTGCTCCTGGGGACACTCCGTCTGGTCTGTCTGCCTGGGCCTTCAGCCCCCAGGAGGCCCCACGTGTGGCTAAGGAGGCCTGGAGGCAGTCTGCGAACGGCACACATCCACGGCTCAGCCCCAGGGAAGCGGCAGGCATGCCATGGGCTCCCTGGGGCACTGTCGCCAGGAGGGGACTGGCTCTGCCCACGCGGTCCTCATTGGGTGGTGCTGTCTGTCCCTGGCGGGAGGCATAGTGTGTGCACAAGGCTTGCTGTGAGTGCGGTGAGCCCTCCCAGAAAACCGCCAGGCTGCTGAGGGTCTTGGGCCCCGGGACTGGCACGCAGTGCTGTCGGAGGACGGCGGTCTGGCTCCAAGGCTGCCCGGGGGCCTAGCTCTCCACAAGCATGAGGCCCATCCTCTGCCTATGGACACGGGCCACAGGATGCAGATCAGACCTTGGTCAGTACCAGGCAGGTGACTCTGCTGTCACAGGAGTGAGGTGCCGTAGGGCAGCACTGGCCTGCAGGCGGCCTGGCTGTCCCTGCCGTGCACCGTGTCCTGGCACACCTGCCCTGTGGCCCAGCCGGGAGGTCCCAACGGCCCCTCCGTGCCTCCCTGCGGGTGGAGCAGGACAAGGCTGCAAGCTCCCTGCTGGCTGGGCCCCGTTTCTCTGCCCCTTCCCACCCGGAGGCCTGAGAGCAAACCCAGGTGTGGTCTCTACGCTCAGGTCACCAAGGGCCCAGGGGCACCTCCCAGATGGGCAGCAGGGAGCCACTGCCTGGACTGAACAGCCAGTATCTGGCTGGCCAAGGCCGCTCTGGGAGCCTCCTGGGCAGGGTAGAGGAGGGTGGCTCTCAGGTGCCCGGGTAGGGTCTCTCCCGGCAGCTCTCTGACAGACGCGGGACCTGCGAGTAGAGCAGCAGCAAGAGTCGGGCGCCTGCCACATCATCGTGACCCCACCTGGTGATAACACCACAGGTGACAGTGTCCTGTGTGACCATGTTCATGGTGGGTCGTCCTGAGGGATGTCAATGGCTGGGACTCCAGCAGGCAGTGTGTGCCCAGGGGGTCCACTTGCTGCTCCTAAACCAGGATGACCAGCATGACCAGGCAGGGCCCACTGGGTGGCTCCCAGGCCCTGACCAGGCCTGAACTGACCTGGCCTCTGGGACAGCATGTGATGAAGGGGCAGTGGTGGTCAGTGCTGCCCATGGAGCCGCCGCAGGGGCCTGATGCCGAGAGGGATGCCCTCAACGATGACCCTCTGGGGCAGGAACCCAGGCCCTTGCGGAGCAGCAGGCTCAGAGAGCTGAAGGACCCCACAGGCTGGCGAGGGGGTGGAGACAAGTCCACCACCCACCAGAGGGTCTGCGTCCAGACCGCGTGGTCTGCTGCTCATTCAGTCTTCAGCGAGGAGTTGTCAAGGACCCACTCAGGCTGGCACCTGTGTTGCTGTGGGAGACTGGGGGCCAGAAGGCAGGCGGCGGCCCTTCAGGTGTCCCTGTGCCCGGGATGTGCACACGAGTTGACGAGCCTCAGCTAACACAAGGTGGCACATGATCCAGGACATCGACCCAGGAGCACCGTGAGGGGAGAGCCCACAGGAAGGCGGAGGCTGGGGCTGAGCTGCTCCCTTGTCCTGTATCTGGCCTGGCGTGATTGGAAAATCCCTCTCCCCTGCACCTACGAGCCAGAGATCATCAGGACCCAAAGTACGAAGAGGCCCGCAGCTTTGCAGACAGGCCGGCCCTGATGGGAGGCCCCCGAGACTCCTCCCAGGGGCGCAGGAACGCCACGGCAGCGGAGCAGTCAGAGGGGCATTGCACAGTGAGAGGAAAATGTCAGATCTGCCAGCTTCACACTGAACTCCGGCCAAGTTGTGGGAGTGTGGATTTTGAGTTTAGCAGGAAGAGCAGCAGCCCCTGTGCGGCGCAGCACCAGGGCTCGCAGGAGGAGGCTGCCAGGAGGCAGAGGGAGAGAGGCCCTCGCTGGGAGCTGGCTCTGGGTTCTTCCCATGTGTGACCGTGCACAGCCTCAGAGCTTCCCAGCGAGGGTCCACGTTGAACCTCCCGGGGGGACAGGCCTGGTGTCAGGCCATGGTTGCTGCTCCCAGAGGCTGCGGTTCCCTCGGGGACGAAGCCGAGGGTGCAGGTGGCCCACCCCTACCTGCAGGCCGAGCTCCTCTCCTCCCACGCTGGAGCACAGCTGCCCAGCAGGTGCCGTTGGCCGAATGAAGAGCTTGGAAATGAGGCCTGCGGGCGGCTCCTGAGCCAGCCCCGGGGTGTCAGAGACGGGCCGCCTCCTCGGCCAGGACACCCGGGGGCAGGGTGTGCCATGCTCCTGGGCAGCTGTTGGCCCTGCTCTTCACCCCTGGGCTGTTGGCAGGGTGGTGGGCCAAGGTGTGGGGAGCCCAGTGGCCACCCAGGCCTCACCTATGGCGGGCCTCCGTGCCAGACAGCGGCAGGGCAGCTCCCGCTGCTGCGAGGCCTGAGGAGCCTGGAGTCTGGCAGTGTGAAGGGTCGCTGTCATGGCTGGTTCTGTTGTTTCCTATTAGGTCATCACCAGACTTCCTGGGGATTCTGTGCACACACTGATCTCCTTGTGATGCTTTGGTTTGATTGAGGTGCGGGCAGGCAAGAGTGCCCAGGAAGTACCCCAGACACCTATTTTAATATGTCCACGAGAAGAAAGTCGGAGGGCAACTGGTGCAGCAGATGAGAACGGCGGGGGTGAGTGTCCCCACAGGCCAGGGCGGGCTGAGACGCCGTGGAGCCTGCCCGGGACTCGCTCAGGTTCCTTCTTTTCTGCTGAGGGTGCTCTGCTGTCTGCAGAGTGGTGCTGGGTCCTGAGGGAGCATTGGGGATGCAGAACCAGGCGAGCAAGTGACCAGAGCTCCAGGAGCTGGGCTGAGACCTGCAGCCCCAGCCGTGCCTCGATTGATCCTGAGAGGAGGGCCGTGCCTCTGTGGCCATGAAGGGACCTGAGCGGTAGGGCCTGGCACCACACAGGTCAGGAGCTGGCCGGCCTGCCCAGGGCGGAGGGCAGTGTGGGCAGTGCTGCTGGCCGAGAGAGCTACTGTTAAAATGTCGGGAGCTCCTGCCAGTCAGAGCGCAATCGTTATCAAATCAACGTTCCCCAGAGTCAGCGGAAGACATCGAGCCTAAAAACAATACTCGTCAGCTCCTAAGCTCCTCTTTGCACTTTCTTGCCACCCATGGTGTGGAGGGGCCATCAGGGATCAGCAGGGCCACGAATCAGCCCTGGCCATTCTGAACAAGGACTTCCCAAGTCTCATCTGCACACACCCAGCTCTCCCCTCCAGCAAGAGGAGGCCCGCAGGCTACGCTGGGCAGGCTGGGCAGGCCGCGCTCGAGAGAGGACGCTCAGGGCAGGCTGGCTGACACCGAGGCCCCTTCCTCTCCCGACTCGGTGTCCAGATGGAGCTGCCCAGTGGGCAGCGGGAGGTTCTGGAAAAATGAGAGTCCTTCACAGGCTTTAGGCAGGACGTGGTCCTGGCTGGACAGACCAGTTCAAGAGGCTGCAAGGAGAGCCGCAGGCACGGCCTGAGCCCCAGGAGGGGAGGTGGTGTCAGAACACCCCCTAGAGACCACAGCCGACGTCCCTACCCCGCACATGGTGCCACAGCTGTGCCTCGGGGAGGGGCCACAGCCCGCCTCTGGTGACCACTGTCCCCTGGCCCCACCTCTGAGGGTGGGTGTCACACGGCCTGCCTCTGGTGACCACTGTCCCCTGGCCCCTCCTCTGAGGGTGGGTGACGGGCTCCTGATGAATGACGCCAGTGCCTCCCAGGTCTGGAACGTGAACTGGCCCACGGCTGGCGCAGGTGTTCTTGGAGGGAGGGGCCGAGCCTCAGAGGGACGAGAGAGGGACAAGAGGACACCCTGACAGAAGGCGCCCTCTGCAGCGAGGAGTCAGTGTGCCCCAGGGGCCTCCTCTGGGGTGCGCTGCCCAGAGGCCCTCCTTTCGCACCCCTCAATCTGTGCCCTGGGTGCCCAACGGGGCCACGTCCCTCTCTGGCTCTGGCCTCTGAGCTCCTCCTTGGCTGCCTGGGTGCCACACTCCACCAGCCTGCACATCACCTGTCCCAGGGCCTGAGCGCATCCCTAGTCCTGAGCGGGAAGTGGCCCTGGCCCAGCTGGGGGCCAGAGGTGCCTATCAGAACCACACAGCCAGGACCACAGCTCTGCTGTGTGGGCACCAAGAGGACAAGGACTCGCCACCCGAAGCCCAAAGGGGCTTGATCCTGTCCTGCAGCTGCTGACGCCACGCCCTGCCGTGGTGGCTGCTGGGAGTAAGTCGAGCCCATGGTCCCAGTGGGGTGACCCAAGGACTGGTCTTCCTGGCCCTGCACCAAGTCCACAACCAGCTTGGCCTGGTGGTCAGTGAAGTAAGTGTGGAGCCTGGACGGCGTGAGGACAGAGTCCTGGCACAGGAAGCCACCGCCTGGTACCCGTCGGGCAGGTTGACTTGGTCTGTGGCTGGGCTGTCCTGAACCACGGGAAGGGCAGGGGCGTGCGGAGCTGCAGGCAGCCGCCCGGGGTAGCTTTGCTGGGCGGTGGGAGCTGGGGTGCTGGAGGCTCAGGGGCCTGTGGCCGCGCCTCTCGGGCCTTCATACAGTGGCCGAGTGGGGAACCAGGGCCTGTGCTGTGCTCGGGTGCCCTGCCCTCCCTGCCCAGCACCACTGGTGAAGGCCACGTGCAACAGGCCCTCTGAGAGTGGCCATAGTGCCGTGGGAACTTGGGGTGCCGGGGCCTGGGGCAGATGGGGCGGACAGGGCTCTCTCTGGAACACGGGAAGGACGGGAGCCTGGGGTTGCGGCCTCCTCTAACTCCCCCGGCCAGCAGCTCCCCTCGCACAGGGCTGCCCTGCACGGCTGCCGGGGCAGGTCCCACGCTTCTGCCCCTGGTCGGCCCTCTGGGGAAGGCCCTCCTTGGCCACCTCTCCCCTGGGCTCCTCTGGTCTCCAAGTTTGGTTGAGCAGAGTTGGGGGGCAGCAGCTATTCCTCTGCCTTAAGTCAGCTCCTTGCAGAACCGGCATCCCTGTGGAAACCGCCTCCCCGTCCGACCACCTGCTCTCAGAGAAGGACGCTGCCTCACAGGCAGATGGGCCAAGTCCAGACTACGGGCTTCGAAAACCTCGGAGGCTGAGGCAGGAGGGTGACGTTCAAGGTGAGCCTCAGCAACTTGAGACCCCGTCTCAACATAAGAAGTCAGAAGGACTGGGGCTGTAACCAAGCGATAAAGCCCCTGTGAGCTCAAACCCCAGCACAAACCCACACCAAACAAAAAGTCCCACAGCTGAGAAAGCAAGCTGATCTCCCCAGCGGGTGGGGATGTGCCTGTGGCTGTGGTGAGCCGTGCAAACTTGGAGAAATGGGACGGAGGAGAGCGACAGAGACCGAGCACACAGCACCTCAGCTCCTGGATGCAGCCACTCCTGACGCTCGCCCTGACAGCCACATCCCTCCATTTCTGTCTTTTGGGTTTTCAGCCCTAACTGGATACTAAGAGCTAAAGTCCGTCTCGCTGTACTCTGGCTGGTGTCCCTCCTCTGGGTCTGTGGCACCCGAGGGCACTTGCTGTGTAGCAAGTGGTCTGTTGAAGCAAACCTGTTTGCCTCGCTGCACTGGCAGATGGCTCTTCAGACGCTGGGCACCTGCCCCGTTTCTCTGGTTCCCAGCACAGCCTGGTGAGGCAGAGGTCAGCGAATGCGTGAGTATGGGGGTGCCTGCTGAGGGGGCCCCTGCCCACGCAGCTCCCTCTGGAGCTCAAGGGTCCTGTGTCGGCTCACAGGGGGCAGGGCACGCCGGGGGACAGTACCTGCTGGGCCTGGGCACGTCTGTCACCATGGGGGAGAGGTGGTGGGAGCCAGACCCAGGTGCAACCTCAGGAGGACCCGCGGGCAGGCAGACAGGAGCTGGAGGAGGGACACTGGGGGGTCCCTCCAGCCCGACCCTCCCCTGGCCCTCCTGCAGCCCAGGGTCCCTGCCGGGGGCAGCAGAGAGGCGCTCTCAGGCCTGATGGAAGTCAGAGAGGGCTGGGAGGATGGAGCAGCGAGCCCGGGAGCACAGGAGAGACGCTCAGCTCTGCCTCGGGGCGATTCTGCGTCCCTAAACCTGACGGACTTGGAGCAGGGCTGGGAGCCAGCTCGCCTGGGTGCCAGGCCAGGACCCTGCCATCGACAGGCAGCCACCTGGGATCACGAGGCCTCCAGCACCCAACTGTAGCCCCCAGGGCTAATGGTTTAGAGGTGCCCGGGTCCTGGGGCCACTCCAGGACAGGCCTCAGTGGGACTCCTGGCCGCCACGTTGGTGTGCCACCTTCGAGGACACCCTGCCTGCGCTGCTGACTGGCAGGGCATCCTCGTGCTGGGGTTGGGTCTGCCCCCTTCTCCCAGGTTCAGAAACAACGAACCCAGCCCCAGCGTCTGAGGCCACCGGGTGGCGGGAGGCCACTTCAGGACGGGCGGCCTGGCCACTCCTCATGCCCTGTGGGGCTCTGCACCGGGTTTTGGGAGCTGAGGGAGCCCAGCCAGTGCCGGCGGCCCACGAGGTGTCTGCTTGGTGCACCCTGGGGACGGGCAGGGGGGGACGTGGCAGCCTGGGCTGGAGGCTTCGGCCAGGCAGCATCTGAACCTGCCTGTGGTTGAGCCGGGCGGATCCCAGAGGTCCACCTCCCTGGAGCCTGGCCGGGCCCTGCAAAGCCGCTGATGTGCACAAGCGTGGATGGTCCACGTGGGCCTGCGTGGGCCTCATGCCGCCGCCTGCTCCCGAGTTGCTGTGGCTCCGCAGACTCGAGCTGCGCCACATGTGTGAGCCGAGCCTCCGTCGTTAAGGATCGATGGCCAGAAAACGGCTTGCGATGGGCTCCCTCTGTCTCGCGTCTGCGGAGGGGAGCGGAATCACACCGCGTCCCTGAGGGGAACCGACACAGGGTAGGATCTGGCAGCCACAGAGCCGGTGCCAGGCGAGCCCATCTGCGCCCACTCACCCGGCCCAGAGCCCGCGGGCGACTGCTGCCAAGGCTGGCCACTCGGCGCCCATGGGGGAGGAGGTCAGTGCTGCCCTCTGTGCGGTTAGTGGTGCCCGGGGGTGCGGGCAGCTCTCCTTGAGCTGTGTGGGCAGAGCCCAGGGTGCACTGGGGCCGCCACGTGGGGCCCAGTTCCTTCTGCACCCTGAGGCCCAGATGGCCTCCTCCTGGCAGAAGTGGGGGCTCAGTGCCCCTGCCAAGCACCTGCCCCTCCTGTCCACAGAGATGGGGCTCAGGGACAGCAGGGTCATTCCTGTCACCAGCTACTGACTGCTTCAAGGTCCCCCCGCAGAGTCTGAGGCTGATGTGAGGTGGCACCAGGCCAGGCCTCGCTCCCTGACACTTGTGCCTGTCCAGAGGCTGTGCAGTGAGGAGCTGCTTCTCCTCCAGACGAGAGCGAGAGCGTGGGGGGCACTGCACCCTGCCGGGGACCCTGACGGGGACCCTGCCGGGGACCGTTCCAGCACAGCCGGCTCCTCAGCTTTGCTGGCAAGGACTCCACGCCTCAGGGTGGGTGCAGGACTCAGAGCTTCATTCTCAGAGGAAACCCAACCAGATGTGTAGGTGGCAGAGAGTCGAGGGTGACGAGGGTCCCCCTGCAGGTACCCATGCTGCCATGGCATCCTCGGAGCTGCCCGGAGGATGTGGATGGCTGCTCTGCTCCTGGCGTGGCATCACATCTTCCTCTTGGTCCCTGTTGATGCTCCTTCAAGGTCTTACCAAGCTGCAAACCCTCTCGGGCCACAGACTCGAGTGAAGACCGTCTTGGGGACGGACAGTGATGCATAGCTGGTACGTGCCCCATGCCCCTGCAAAGGGTCTGTGCCGTGGGTCTCGTGGGAGGGACGTGGCTGTCCAGTGTTCCCGCAGAGGGTTGCTGGCTGGAAGGCCAGCTCAGGGGAGGTGCCCGGCATCAGCACCAATGCAGAGGGGTCTCCCACCAGCACACAATCCCATGGAGACCCCAGAACCAAAGCAAAGGTGCGACTCCCCTGGAGTGGGGGGCACAGAGACTGCAGGAGCTCCACAGAGGGGCCCTGCTGGAGAGGTCTGAGGTGAGAGGCATGGCGGGCAGGGCAGACCCTCCCTGCAGGACCGGGCAGAGGAGGGCCCTCGCTTCTCACTGCTTTCCAGCTGGGCAGAGCCTTGGCTGGTGGGTGCCCGCTGGGCACGGGCAGGCACCTGGGGGAGCCGACCCTGGGTTCTCTGGCCACGTGACACGAGCTTCGCTTCCCTTCTCTTTGTGGCGCTGGCAGCTGCGGCAGGCCTCTGTGCTACTTCCCAGAGAAGCCACCAGCCGGGACGTAGGTCCTGAGCGACCCCAGCCTGGGCAGACATGCACCTCACCCCCAGCTCAGTCTCTGCAGGTGAGTGTGTCTCCAGAGGGAGGCTCGGTCTCCCTGGATCTGAGCCCACTGGTGAAGGGAGAGACCAGGTCAGGGCCTGGGGAGATGAGGCTCTCACTGCCCACTGGCCCGAGCAGAGACCCCTGGGCAGGCTGAGGCACACCCCTCCAGCAGCCTCTAGAAGCAGCCACCTGCTCAAAGCCTCCCGTTCTGACCAGACTTGAGTCCTGGGCACCCAGAAACCTCAGGGGCTGCCACAGTCTTCAGGCTGATCCCCTAGAATAGAGGTGGGAAGGTGCCGTGACCAGCGCGACTAAACTCTCAGGTCCTGCAAGGGGCGAAGGGGAATTGGAAAATAAAGATTCACAGACACAGATCTTGAAGATGAAGCTGGGATCAGGTGGAGCTCTGCTCTCTGATGGAGAAGCAGATCTAAGGAATGGTGCCAGCAATCTGTATTCATACCTGTCTCATTATCAAGTTAAAGACTGCAACGATTATTCTTTGTTTTCAGAAGGTTCCAGAAAATAGGACATCCATGTAGCATTTCCACAGTTACAGAGTGCAGTGTGAGGAGCTCTGTGCAGCTCTCAAGAAAGTCCATTGTTCATAGTTACTGTGAGGCGGGCAGGAAGCAGAGAAGCGGAGCTGGTGACACACTGTGGTCACCTAACGTGATAGTTCCTTCCTTCCCGGGAGCTGTGTGCCTGAGGTCAGGTCAGAGCTGACGGGACTCTTGTACAGCCTCCTCATGAGGGCATTGCCACAGCAGCTGGGCATCCTGTGCCCTGCACAGGGACATTCCCAGGCACCGGCATGCCACAGCCATGAGGGCATCAGAGACCCCCAATCTCAGTCACTGCTTTCCCATCCTCTGTCACCACTCTCCACAGGCAGGGGCTTCCTTGAGGCCCCTCACCTGGCCAGCATGAGGCAGCACCTTGTCCCTTAGTCAGCCTTGACCCTGAGCCCCAGGCAGCCTGGCCTGAGAGGCAGGAAGCCGCGTCTCGGTTCCGTCACGCCCCAGTCTCAGATCTGAACTGACTTTTCTGGAGCATGCCCTTGCCCCTGGGGGACAGGGGAGCCAGGAAGCTGCTGTCCTGGAAAGTGTCTGGCACGCGCTCCAGTCCACTGCAGTGACACTCCTGACAGGGACGTCCCTGGTCAGCTCACACTGCGGTGCTCGCAGCTGAGGACTGCATCCTGGGGGCGTGGGGGGTGCACCTCCACACAAATACCCCACGCTGCCTGGGCCAGAGCACCTCCCAGCCCCGCTCAGGTGTTCGAGGTTACTGACCACAGGGCCTGTGTGTCTGGAGGGTCGTTCAGTGTTGGCTGTGGAGCTAAAGGGCAGTGAAGTGCATGGCCTCTGACCTCAGGATCCAGGGCAAGGTGGTGACGCTGGCCAAGGTGCAGTGCCTGCAGACCACCTGCTCCTGGGAAGCTGGCTGGGCAGAGAGCGCCCTGGACAGCTCGGCTCAGGTGCAGGGGGAGCAGGCCTCCGGGAGCAGCTGGGAATGAGGGGTGGTGAGTCCAGGGGGTGCTGCTGTTCCTCCCACCTGCGGTCAGCAGCAGGGGCCTGAGCAGGAGGCAGCTGGGGAAGGTCTGCAGTGGACTCGACAGACAGGCACTGTGGACCGTATCTGCGGCTGGAACTCACGGGCACCTCCCCTGGCCAAGCCTTGGTCTGGTGGGAACCCTGGAGGTGCCTCCCCTGGCAGACATCCTGTATGCCCGCCGGCCTGAGGTCCCCTGCAGAAGCCCCCGTGGAGACCCCGCAGCAGCTGGGCTGAGGACCAGGCGGCAAGAGTGCACACTGTTCTGGGCGTCGCGGCTCCTCCGGGGCTGCACCAGGGACGAGTCCAGGATGGGACTGCGGCCCTGTCCAGCTGGCCCTGGGCAGTGCAGTGGAGCTCAGCAGCACCCAGCCTTGAACTGTGGCCGAGGGGGCTGGGTGCTGACCCATTGTCCAGTCCAGACCTCTCCTTAAGGATGCTCTGCTGCTCTTTGTGCCCCCTGAGCATTTGGGGCGGCCAGTTCTCAACCTCTGCCAGACCGTGACCCCTGAGACTGACCTGCACGAGGTCTGAGAAGCAGCACTCCAGAGTTTAGCCAGGTGTGGCCGAGATGGTGGCAAGCTAAGGGAACATCTGTGGGTCCTGGAGCCCATGCAGAGGCTCTTGGCCACAGACACCATGCTACCGTGGCTTGGCCAGCAATGGTCCTGAGACGGCAGCCAGCCCTGCAGCCTTCCTGGCCTCTGGTGAGGGCTCTGGCTCTGCGTCCTGGCTCCTTGGCAGGGCACACTCCTGCAGGTCACATCACCTGCTCCCACGGGCTGAGCTGCTGAAATGATGCAAGTGCCCGGACAGCCTGCAGCTCCCCCATTGGCCTCCCTGGTCACTGTCCATGTCAGGTCTTGTCTGGCTACCCAGCTGGTGAGCACTGCTTCCGTGTGTCCACCATGCTCTCTGTCCACGGAGAATGGGGACTGTCCCGGGGCGCACCAACCAGCCTGCTTCAGGGCACATGGTATTGGCCCCGGCTGCTCTGTGGTCAGCATGTCAGCAGGAAGTGCTCCTGCAGAGGCCAGCGGTCAGCCACAGGCCACAGAGGGGCGCCCACCCGACTGCCCAGAGCCTCCTGTTTGCAGGCGGTGGGGTCAGGGAGGGCCTGCTGTCTGCGGAGGAATTGCGCAGGGGCGTGGGGACCAGGCTGGGCAGCGCAGGGCCTGCCTGAGCAGGGGCAGCTGCAGCCACTGGCGCTCTGCCCGCCACGCTGAGAAGAGCTCGTTCCCAGCAGGTGCTGGTGGCCCTGTGGTCCTGGTGCGCAAGGGAACTATGGAGGCCCAACAGTTTGCCAGCCCTCAGGAACCCATGGCCTGTGCCAACCACCGCGATCTGGGAAGAAGGCGCTTGCTTCATGGGGAAATTGAGGCCCAAGGGATGAGGCCCCAGAGAGGACCTGGAGGTCCAGGCCCAAGAGACAAGCCCGGGTCTTCCAGCCAGAGCCGGTCAGAGCACCTCAGAGCAGAGGCAGTGCAGGAAAATGCGCGACAACCACGTCCAGGGAACAGGAGGCAGAAGAGGGAGCCCGGCTCCAGGAGGCCGGCACACTGCGCCTCTGGCAGTGTGGAGATGCTGAGGGTCGGCCGGTGACACTGGCTCTGGACCCTCACCAGGAGCCAGTCTCACTGGAGACCTGCCCCTGGCCTGACTCCAGGTTCACACAACGGGCTGATCTGACTCCTGGGCGCCTCTGTGCCTCTCAGCTTTGCCTCGCGTTGGCTTTAGTCACTCTCGGAGCGAGCTGACGAGGTTCCCTGCTGCCTCGGCCCCAGAGACAAGCTCTGACGCCGCTGCTGAAGAAGCAGGGGCAGAGCTGGCCTGGAGCCCAGGGCGGGCGTCCGAGCTCCCACCCTCTCAGGCTGAGCTTGGGCAGGGCCTGCACCCAGCTGCCGAGCTCCCCTGCGGCCCTGGCTCGGCCACACCCAGTGCCTCTGGGTGCATGATGAGTCCACCCCAAAGCATTTGTCAGAGAGAAACACCAGGGTAGAGTCCACAGTGCTGCCCACTGCCCTTGGCAGGAGCACGGCGTGGCTTATGACCACACACCAGGTGGCTCCCTGCGACAGAGATGCGTCACCACCTGGCTGCTGACCTGGGCCCGACTTCCGAAAGAGAGAACAGGGCAGACTGAACAGCTGTGAGAAGAGAAGTGGCTCCCGGCAGAAACGGACCCGGATGGGCTGGCCTCCGCGCGGGTGGACTCAGCTCCCGGCAGGAACCCGTCCGCGGTGGCTGGCCCACCGAGGCACAGCGAGGACTCAGCATGTGCCGCAGGCCCGCTGCTGGGCACTCCCTCTGTGGCTGGGAGGGGGGCTTAATCCAACAGGACGTCTTTGTTGTTGCTTCTCTTAGGGACACAGACAGCAGGCTGTGTGGACCCGGCATACACACATTCCGTCGTGAAGGTGACGTGGAGTCACGCTGGGCGTGTGCTCAGTTGTGTCTGAGTCCTGGCGGTCTTTCTGATTCCCACCCCCTCGTTCCCCTCCATCTAGTTCAGGGAACTTCCATCCCCTCCCCACTAATTGTGAGGCAGCGTCTGCCCATCAGAGAGCACGTCTGCCCTTGGGTTTCTTGGGATGGACTTATTTCACTTACACGACAGTCTCCATCCCTGAAAGTACCTTAAAGCCATAGAGCTGCTCTGACCCGAAGGCCACCTCTGGTTGTCTTCCTGTGCTACTTGGGAAGGGCCAGGGCCAGGTGACGGAGCAGGGCCGGTGCCGTGAAGCGTCTGACAGCCACTCATCAGGTGCTGAGGATGAACCCGCTGTGCCGGGTGCAGAGCAGCCCCCAGCCATGCAGAAGGGGGCTGGTGGCCCTGCCAGGGGAGTGCCCGCCACTCCACCCAGCACTTAGGAAGCAAAGGACTGTCCAGCCTGAGAGAAGCAGCAGCCCTCCTGAGCATGTTCTGGAAGGCTTCGGAGAAACCGAGGGCAGGACCAGCTTTCCAGTGGTCACATGGAAAGGCACCACTGTGACTGCCTGCTCGGCCACGTGCACACACACGCACGCACACACACATGCACAAATGCACACACACACGCACAAACCCACACAAGCATACACATGCACACATGCACATGTGCACACACACGCATGCACACATGCACAAAT